>CAVNYN010253908.1:0-20432 GCA_963692815.1 Nyctanthes arbor-tristis | reverse complement strand
CAAAAACCAAATGCCAGTTTATCAAATTTAGTAACAATCTGTCATTGACAACACCTGTTCTAGACACCCTGGTTAGCAAAAAAAATTTACCAATTGGTTGGCCTCCCTCCAGGTGTGAGTAAGCTTACATGTCATATTTGCCACTTAGAAGCTCTTGTATCTAACCGATTAGATGTTGAACTACCCAAGATCCAAAAGTAATACCAGTGCACAATTGTACAGCAGGGAGGCAATCATCTTTAATCTAGAGAGCAGTTAATTCCCTAGCTTGACATAGTTGCAGTCTTGCAGACTAGTCTAGATAGCCTTTAACTCGGCCTCTCGAATAGGACAATAGACATAAAATTTTGAATATCCAAAAATAGTGTCCCTTGTATGTGTCCTCAGAACACTCCACGAGCAACCTTTCCTCCACTCTTAGTGCCCCATCAGTATTTAGTTTGGAACTAGTATGAAGCAGGTTTGATCCATTTCACATAAGAGCAAGCAGGAGCCTTAGTTGTTATTTTATGCCCAAGAGTATATTAATATGTATTTTGACGATATTAGAAATAAATAAAAATTTAATTCATTTTATCGCATATTAATTTATTGTTTGATAATTGTAAAGATATTTAACTTGTGTACTTAAGTTGTTAAATAGGAAAGGTTCAATTTGAAATACGATTAAAATTGTATGTCCACAACCAATGAATAAATTAACGGACAATTTATTCTGATAAAGCTGTCTTAATTTTCACTAAAGTCTATCTCTGACCTTCATAGTAAAGATTAAGAGGATATTGGATACATTGGACTAGACAATATAGAATTTAATTTGTGATGATGAGCACGACAAATTGAATTCTATTTAACAAATTGTACATGAAAACTTAAGTCAGAACATATTATGAACTTCGATTGTTAACTTGAAGTTCTTTGAAATACCAATGAGTGAGATCAAAAATATTTGATCGATATCTCAGTTTTTTGGGAATTGAAAAGTGATGTAACGAGTACATTTAGCATGATCATGAACGCTCATGGATTTTTTAGTAAATAGTAAATTTGAGCTTCGTATTTCAACGAGTATAGTTGAATTATGATTGTGATGTGATCACAATGCACTGTTTTATTGAAAATTGAATTTGACATACTAAGCATATTTGAAAAAGGGGCATGTTGGTCGTTTTAGCTCAGTCTCAAATATTCACAGTGATCGATGGTGTCACATGTAAGATTAATTTGTTTGAGAAATATTATTATTGAGATAGTTGTTTCAGTAATTTCAGTTGACCTAAGAGTACAACGGAATTAATAAATTAGATTTGATTTAACTATAATTGACTAAATCAAAAATAATTTATTGGAGCTCAGGTTAGTTGAGTCCGATCATGTCCCTTAAAAGGCTTCAAAATAAGAACCAGGATTAAATTACAAGAGTTGTAATTTATCACATTTTCATAAAAATGAATATAGGCATAATAATAGTCTTCATACATTCCAACTTAATGAAATAGGAAGGTGAATATTCATTTTATCCAATAATAAATTTTGGAGGAATAAAAAGGAAAACATCCTTAATTACCAAGATGTTGTCTTGGTGATTTAGGGTGAAATGAGAGAATCAAGAAGGCTCCTTCTTTTCTCTCATTTTAACTCTTCTAAATAATTCCGTGAGTTAGAATGATTAAACAGTTTTTTCCTTTTCGGCAATTTTATGTCCACACACAAAGTAGAGTGAAAATAGAGAGTGAGCTTTACTAGAAGAACATTGGAGAAGACTAGAGGGTGTGGAGAACATCTCTACAAAGTTCGTATCCTTTCGAATTACTTGGGAATCTACCATGCCACTACGTTTCAAGGGTATGATTCTCATACACCAATGTGTTATTGCTTTCCCATTTAAATTGTTTTATTTCATATAATACATAATTAATTATGAATTAATTTTTTTCATCGTATAAGAAAATTAATTTCTTAATATGGGGTGATTGGCCGGATCCAACATTCGTAACATTTCTTTTACATTGAACAATCTGTTGAGACGTTCTATATAAGAATAAAATCCTATTGATCACCTACTCATAATTCCATCTGTAATCAGTTGGTAATAAACATTATGCAATGGGATGGATAAGAAATAAAATATGTAAAAGATTTTAATTGATCCTAAAAATTCACTTGTTAGCAAATTACTTAACCTTTGAATTATTATGAAAATGATCTCCCGCCTTGTATGCGTGTGGTGGGTAATCCCACCTGACGTATGGTAAGAAATCACAACTACTGAATATTCTTCTCGATCCATAAAGATACATTTAAAATTTGGAAATGCAAGATTTTTGCCCCCAAAAAATTTCATAATTGACCATAAAACATTGGAAATTGTATATCTTCAAGGATTTCTAGGTTATTATATGTTATATAATAATGTAACTCACAGCAAAAAAAAAAAAAATATATGCCTCACAGATTCTGTAATTTTATTGTCCAACCCCCTTTCATGAAGTGTGCACCACACATTTTGTCCAGAAGCATATTTTTTCAGCTATGTTTATCCAAAAATATCAACTATTTCTTTCCAAAAAAGGGGAAAAAATCGCAGTAAAAAAAAGAAAAAAAAAAGTTTCATACCATGCATGATTTGAAAAATTGAGGTTTTGAAAAATCTTATCACATGATTCTTACAATGACAAATTTCTTTGCTTAATTGTACGTTATTTAGCATTTCTTTTTTTGACACAAACAAAGTGAATAGCATCACAAGGTTTTTTCGAATAATTTGTACCAATCCACTTGGTTGTGATAAAACGTTAAAAATTGAAAAAATTCTTGCTGCTTAATCATTCTGTTTAATGGTCTAAATGGCGTAATAGGGCACTCCACCTCATATTGCCAAATTTGGTGGAGACCCCATCAAGAAATTCCCTTTAAGAACCACAACTATATAAACCTTAGAATCCCATTTCACTAAACTAAACTTTGCTCAGCTCAAGCTTCCTATATGAAGTAAGTAAATTTTCATATCTAAAATGCCCCATCACGTAACACATAGTTTGCATGCAAAATCAAACGTCAAACGTATACTTAGTTTTCTTGATTCCAGTTAATTTATATATGCATAACAAGATAGTGGAGCCAATGAGGCCTAGCCCATTTTGTTAGGGGCTAGGCTGAGGTATACTGGGACCTAGAGGTTCTAGGTTTGATTCCCCTATATAGGGTATTTTCTACATTTTATTTTAGTGTGTATTCTCATTATATGTGGGTTTGTATTGTTGATTTTTTTGGCGCTATATTTTAGTAGAATAAATATCTATACGCATTTGTACTGCTATGATGCAGATTTGTAATTGTACTTTTTTGTGCTGCTATGATGCAGATTTGTAATTGTACTGTAAAAAAAAAAGGGAAGTGGAGAAATGGCAAAAATGAGAGTCCTAGTGTTTGTTGTAATGCTACTGGTGATGAGCTCGTGTTTAACAAAAGCCAGGAACCAACGTGCCCTGGCCAAAGAGCACAAGCTTGAGCACAAGGAAAAGCAGCACCAAACAAAAGTGGAAACTTCCGGATATCCCGACTCTGACTCTGATCAAAAGCACCATAAGTGTGAGATAGGCAAAGATCAAGGCCCTTGTCACTTTCCATAACTAATAACGTCGAAAGATGAAGGTGGTGACGGTATGATCAGTCCAAATGCTATATGTATATATGTCAATGACATGTTGATAAATAAAAGTGGTGGTTTCTCTTGTACAAAGTTGTATTACTATTGAAGAATCTCTATCTGAATGTGAATTGTGAACATGAATATGTATGGAATAATGTTTGTCTTTCATTGATCATTCACAAAACATACAAGTCTCGTAGTTACAACATATTGATATGGTAAACCTAAACCACTCTGGAAAATAAATCAAACTACACAAACCAACTCTGTACATGGTAACAAATAGAGGTAGATGTAGCAATTTTACTGAACACGGGCTATAGCTGAAAAAAGTTTAATTTTATTTATATAATAATTTTACATTTTCAATTTTTCTACATAATAAAATTTTTTTTTTTTTTTAAAAAGTATTCGGGCTAGCAGGTGCCACAACCCCTGACGGCCCCACCCATGGTAACAAATAAGAAGAGAATGGAAAAAAAACATTAGAAAATCATACATAAAACATTCTGCAGCATGCAAAGAGGATTGATTGCCTTATAAAGAGCCACGACTTGCAAGTAAAGTTAAGCCCTAGATTGTTCTGACTGTCCATGCAACTTTGTTTTTATTTATTTTCTTATTATTTAATTTGTCGTTTGAAAGAGTTAACTGTGTGTCATTTGAAGGAGTCAACTAGGATTATAGTCCACTTAGTGGTTTAGAAAATTAAAAGTTGCTGGTAGATAGTGGATTAGTGGCCTTGTTTTAGGAATCAGTTTGTAATTCCTCAACGTGGGAATGAAAGGCATATGGCTTTGATTTCAAAAAGACCTGTGTTGCTAATTTTCAGCAAACCATTGGGGGTTAAAGCCCCCTCAAATGAGCTTACTAATTTCATCTCCACTTAATAGCTTTCCTTGCTAATTATCACCAAAATAGGCTGCAGAGAACCCGGTACCGAGCTTGTCTGTACCAAATTGATATGAGAGCACATGCATAAAGCAAAGGGAGGATCAAGTAGAAGAAGCTATAGGTTCTGTCATGAAACAAGGAGAACTCTTGTGGAAGTTGGTGGAGAACAATCAACCAGTAGGTCACACGGGTCGATGAAATTTCTAGCCGAACCAATGAGATGGCTTATAGTTCTACAATCCAGATGTTTGGAAAATACGACAGCCAAAAGACCCACCAGAAGCTTGCCAAAATGGCCAGGGAGGTCAGTTGACAGGTTCCCACATGCTAAGGACTGTAAAAATTGATTTTCCACGCTATGAAGGCAAGGGAAATCCATCGATATGGCTTTGGAAAGTCAAGCAATTTTTCCAACTTCACGATATTCCACCATATGATCAAGCTGTAATTGTATCATTCCATTTGTAAATGGATGTTCATATATAGTTTCAACTGTTGAAACAAGAAATTAGGCAATTGTAACATGAGATGAATTTAAAGACGGACTAACACAAGGTATGCTGCTAATCAATTTCTCGACTTCTTTGGGGAGCTTACTGGAGTTCAGCAAACCAGGACATGGCAAGAGTACTAAGACATGGGGCTGGGCATTGGACGGATCGGGTCGGGTTTGGGCCCAACCCGAACCCGACCTGAAAGTGGGTCGGGTTGGCAAAATTGGACCCGATCCGAGTCGACTCGGTTCCAAAACCCAAGTCAATCCGAGTTAACTCGGATCAAGTCGGGTTGACTCGGATTGGATATTTGGGCCAACAAAGCCAAATTTCTATTTTTTGGGCCCAAAGTCTTTGGAAACGGCCCATTTGTCAAAAGATAAAATAGAAGCCTATTTAAAATGTTTTAACCCTAACGTGGAGTCAATTTTGTTTTCAAGGTATCATTTGTATCATTCAACCCTAGATTCAAAGACAAGAGGAGATCGATGGAAGGGGAGGAATCGCCTGCTTGGCACTGACGGTGGCAAGATCGAGCACGGACGGAACATAAAAGGCAGCAGTATGTGAGAAGAGGAGATCGACGGAAGGGGCCGCATTTCCGGCGTGGCACAGACGGTGGCAAGCGCGAGCACGGATGGCGGCAGTGTAAGCACGGAAGGCGGTAGCATGTGAGAGTGACGGCGACGCGAGTGAGCTGGACGGCAAGGCACGGCAGCGAGCGAGACGGCGCGGAGAGGAACGGTAGGAGCGTGGCAGCGGTAGGCAGAGAGGAACGGCAGGAGCGTGGCAGCGGGAACGGCAACGGCGGCGGCGGCGATAGTAGATGCGCAATGGGTGGAGTTGGGAGAATTGAATTTAGGGATTAGGGTTCATAAGTTATGTTTCATCTTGCTGAAAAATTGTAACTGTATATATTAGTTTTTATCCTTTTTACTTAAATTGTCAAATGGAATGTTCAAAATCTCAATTAGGCTACCAAGATTTTATTTTAAAAAATAAAAAAATCGGATTGAACCCGACTCGGGTTGACTCGGCCAACCCAGGTAGTGCTGAGTCAACCCGGCACCCAACACGACCCGAGTCAGGTTACTTGTTTTCCAACCGCATCCGACCGTTTACTGTAGCAACCCGACTCAACTCGACTCATTTCGGGTCGGTTGAGTCGGTTTTGACGGTTTTCCGGATCGAATACTCAGCCCTACCAAGACATGCGAGTTTGAGAAATTACTTGCTAAAGTTGGTTTCTTGGGACAGACGAGACAAGTTAGTGCTTTTGTTGGCAGCCTACCATTCTCCATAATATTCATTTAACTACTCCGTCTTCTTCTGGATCCCTTCCCCAACCATGTCCAATAAGAAAAATTATGGTCGTACTTATATCGTTGACCTTCCCGACATTGATGTACTACTAAACTACATGTTCTTAAGTTTCAATGTTAGCACCTAGCAAGCATCAGCCTTTCTAATAGGCTCTTATTTAAAACAATGAGCATAAGATAACTAGGTCTCAAAGCTGATATGCTTTTGTGAATTTCAACGTTAGTATAGTTTGCTCCTCATTATTTGTTTTTTAGTTCCTTAATTATCTTATAGCCTTCCGCCAAACTTAGTGTTATGAATATCCACTACCACAAAAAAGCCTAATGTGTGTCGGTTGAAATTAGGAATATGTGTAGGTTGTGACACTAACACCTATGTAGCAGACGCCCATTCTCAAGGTATAGGCGTTGGTTGTTGACCGACACCTAAACATAACAATAGGCGTCAGTTTCTTGGCACAACCGACGCCTAAATAAAACCAAAGGCATCGGTTGTTAGTCCACAACCGATGCCTGTTGTAATCTTAAGGCGTCGGTTGTGAACTAACAACCGATGCCTATATCAATATTTTTTTATATTTCATCTTAGGCGTCGGTTGTAATTAAACAACCGATGCCATTTTATTTTTTTATAGCACCAGAAATATCTATTGCCATCCTGCGAAGCTAGAACAAGAAATACACCCAATCCATAACTAAGAAGAATTTCTAGCACCAACAAGAGCTATTTCCATACACTTTAACACAATTATTATTCCAAACATCAATAACTCTTATATTATTATACTATCCAATCATCTCCATATCTTAACATAAATCCAACTACAATCAATAACTAATTCAAACAATATTAGCAATAATGTAATCTACAAATTGAGCAAAATCATTGTGTCATTAGGTAACTATTGAAATAATATGCACTAACTATTGAAATGTACATGCTTCCATGACAATCCATAATCCATAATTAAATAATATTTCAAAATAGATAAGACCAAAAAATCACATACAATTATTGATAAAGTACTCAGCCCACATTTCCCGAATCTCATCTATATTGGCTTGAATATATGGCTCAGGTTGATAGAGCTACAAAAAAAAAAAAGAATTACTTTGTTAATAAAATATATATATATAGATGAATAATTATAAAACACTTGGTTTTCGATAAATATTTATACCGTATCAAGATATTCTTCAGTATTAGAATAAAGTGTGACTATCTCGAACATATTTCTCATCACACATAGCCACACTCATTAAATCCCAGTTGTTGAGGGCACTAATAGTTCCAAGGAGTCGAAAATAAATATTAGTGAAAAAAAAAACTAAAATATGAAACATCAATAGTTATTGTAACATTCAGATGATACTTTACATACCGCAATTGATTTCCACATTAGATTTTTGTTCAATATTTTCCCTAACGCGTATAGCACTCTAAGTGCCTTAAATTTATAATATACAGATAAGTTAAATAAACTCAAAGTTACACAAAAAAATTATTATGTGAACATTCATTAATAATTACTTACGTGGACAATTCCGCCTTGATATCCAATGTGCGCTTCTTATCCTCTATAGAGTCTAAGAAGTACACCGTATTACATTTAAGGCACATCACAAGCAGTATCCAATGGTTTTTAGAATGTTTTACAAGAATGTAAGTTTACATAAGTTAGCCACAAATAATTCAAATTAAGTCAAAGCAAAAAAAAAAAAAAAAAGGAACAATATAGTCGGTTTACCCCTGATGATAAGGCGCTAGAATGTACTTCTTGTCCATCATTTGTAAAACTGTGCTAACCATGTAAGTATAACTCGCCTCTCCATTAGCTCAAAAATTAATAGCCCCGATCAGTGAGGGACAAAGAAACCCGATGTTTTCTATCTCGTGTACATTGCACAGATGGTGTAGGTACCTGAAATATATTATACCAACCATGAAATGTCAAATTAAAAATTATACGAAGTACTTAATTATGAGGGAGGAAGTCTTACATTGCCCAAACTTGTAAGATAGGTACCATTGCATACTGAAAAGGTCAGCAATATCATCGACAGAAACATGTATATCACCCAACATCTTGATTGGGTAGTGAAACACTTCCTCAGCCATTGGTACATCGACGAAGTCCATAGAAAGGGGCAGTCTAACAATCAACTAGTGCAACCTTTTGAGGTGGGGACTCAGGGTAACCAACGTTGCATTGTCGACAAGATTAGGCCTCGCCGAAGAAACTTTAAAACTAGCGGGCTGTTTCCATTTTCCTGTGGACACCGCCTGCTGTGGTAACTGTTCCTGCAGTGATAATATGTCTGTCATCAAAATATGTATAACAAAAAATTCGATTCTTTTTTGTGTAACTTCAACTAATTGCCCCGTCTAACTTCACTAAATGTGCGGGCCACTGTGCGAACCCGTGTTCAGCTACATCCACCAACTGGGCTGTGAATGAAGTTGGCACTGGGAGTAAATAATTCAAGGCATTGGCTTCTACAAAGTCATCAGAGACTTTGTAATGATCGGGCAGTAGCAGTTGACTATGCACCACCGTAGTAGCGTTGAATGGGTGAACCTGCCCCCAACCCACAATCGTAGTCTCGCTGTCGCAAACAAGGGCGAGCTGATATCGGGTCGGCTTCTTTAGAAATTCAATACACAAGTGAACAAAATAACATTAAATGTAAGAATTGTAAAGAAGTCAACTTATGTAAGAACATCTGTATACGATATTAAGTATACCTCAATAAAAGGTTTATGACAAGTTTACACGAAGTGTAGAAAAGCAGAATTCGCATTACTTTTTTGACGGATTGATTAGTTTTTTTAATCACAGAAATAAATGCTGATTCACATTCGCACACTAAAATTGTGACCTTTAATTATAATGACTACTTTTTGACGATAATTCTACACTTTTGTAAAAGGTTTATGACGAGTACTATTACTTTTCTTGATCAATTGAACATTTTTTTAATCACAAATTGATGTTTCAAAAAGCTAAAGCAGTGGAATCGCTCAGACAATGTGAAGTGAGTGCATATAAATTTCCTGTGTGAAGAAACTTGAAAGCCTGAGCAGAATTCGAGAAATCAAGACATGCTTACCAAGTAGCACGTGATCCCTGGATAGCATCTTCATGACTATTTGTTCTTAAAATCCAACAAAAATCCAACCTTAAGAGTTAAGATCATGATCACGATTTAAGAAAGAATGTTTTCCATACCGGTCGCCGTGGATTTATGTGTTTTTAAGATCATGAATTTTCAAGTGATTATTATGTTTGTTTATAATTAATCATTTTACAAAAACTTTGAGTTATTAGTCCAACCATTGCATTTAGAAAAAAAAAAAAAAAAAAAGGAAAAAAAAAAGAAAAAGGCGTCATAGTATTGTGTTCTTTTTCGATCAAACTATCGTGTCCTTCTTCGAGTTATTCTTGTAGATTTACATAGTTATACTTTATATATGTTATGTTTTGTGAATATAAATTATATATCCTTTACGTGCTTTGCATCGATGTGCATCTGATCAAAAAGATAATTATTATTTTTTTATTTCGTTCTTACAACTTGACCAGAAGTCTATTCCCTGAAGTTACAAGGAAGAGAGAGGTCCTCTTGATATATAAGAGTTGAAGTCTTGAAATGAGATTAAGAAGTCCTTCCAACTTCCAAACATCAACGAAGATGTGGAATTAATATACACATGCAAACCGATGGCAACTTTATATGCTTGCAAATGTGCCATTATTAAACTCTACCCAAGCGTAGAATTTCCCAGGGAGAGGATGTTTTAAATTTTTTCTTGTATGAAATCATTCTTCACAAAGTTATATTTTTAGTGGTCAATGATATTGCCTGGAATTTAGCTCCCGAATAAAACGGTGCGAAAAGTCTTGGATTTGATAGGTCAAGATAACTATCTAATGACTTTGTTAAATAAATCAACGAAATGAAATCACGTAAAATCAGAGTTAAATCTGAAACTCTAGACATGATTTCTAAATCACATGTTGAATCAAAGAGATACAATGAAAAATTACAAAAGCGTACCTGAATCCATTGGTTTTCTTGATCTGACAAGTTATGATCTTCTAATCGATTCATAGTTCCCTTGTGAATTTTCTCTATTGAAGGGGAGGCAGAGAAAATGGAAAAAAACCCCAACGTTCAATCGGGGACCATGGCCTATATATTGATGTAACTTTATTGTATTTCCAAATCGGCCCCTTCAACAATTTAGAAATACAAAACCGGTCTCTAATTCCATAGCACTTTAATACCCAGTAGCCGCAAAACTTTATAGATCACTTTTAATTGGCTAGACCTTAGGATAGAACCGCACATTAAAATTACATGTGTGGCCCCACATGTCGAATTTCATCTAACAATCTCCCACTGGGCTACATATGTAATCCAACAAATGTGCTCAACCTTTTGAGCTCCAAAGACTGGCTATCACAATTTGGGCATTTCCAAGCAATCTCTTCCATTGATCATATTGATACAGGATCAAAGCGGTCTTTATCAACGATTTAGATCGTGATTAAACCCATCAATGATCAAGTATACCAATATAACCAAATGGCATAGATCAATCATGGATGCATAGCCGGGAAATTGCACGTAATGTGATCTAACCATACCTATTTCCAACTAGTCCTACCTTATTCCTTAATGAGATCAATACTGAACATAATGCAACAAAATAGTAACTGAATACTTTATTCCTGTATAGAAAAATATCCAAATATATAAGTATGTCCAAAGCAAAATTATAAAGCAACAATAAACTCCCATTAAACCATGATATCCTCAACCAACACAACACCCATATGAGCAGTATGCTTGTGAACGACATTGGGTGATATTCCCTTAGCTAGATGATCCGCAATCATGGAGTTTGTTCTAATGTGCTCTACGGAAATCTATCCATTCTGCACCATTTCTTTTACAACTAGAAACTTTATCTCAATATATATAGACTTAGATGAGCTTCTATTCTTATTGGAATATAACACTACTGACTTATTGTCACAGTATAACTTAAGTGGTCTTTCAACACAGTTCAAAATACGTAGCTTAGTAACAAAATTTCGCAACCATATTCCATGATTGGATGCATCATAACATGTAACAAATTCTGCTGTCATAGTAGAAGAAGCTACGAGTGTCTGCTTAGCACTCTTCCATGAAATATCTCCTCCAGCCAACAGATAGATGTAGCATAAAGTGGATCTTCTACTATCTTGACATCCAACGAAATCAGAGCCAGAATACCCTATGATCTCCAACTGATCCGATGTCCTGTATGTGAGCATGTAATCTTTTGTTTTCTTTAAGTACCTCATACTCTATTTAGCTGCTCTCCAATGATCCATATCAAGGCCGCTTAAATCCCTGCCTAGCACTCCGATAATGAATGCTATATCTGGGCGTGTACAAACTTGAGCATACATAAAGCTCCCAATAGCTTATGCATAGGGA
Source organism: Nyctanthes arbor-tristis (assembly GCA_963692815.1). Taxonomy (NCBI): domain Eukaryota; kingdom Viridiplantae; phylum Streptophyta; class Magnoliopsida; order Lamiales; family Oleaceae; genus Nyctanthes; species Nyctanthes arbor-tristis. Next base: position 8,577 of record CAVNYN010253908.1, on the reverse strand, counting down.
ACTTTCTGCATTTCCTTAATTTTAAAATCATTTTTAGGGCACTGTTGGAGACTGAACTTTTCACTAAAGCGACTGGGGTATCAATTGGTTTACTATTTTGCATGCCAAACCTTTTAAGTACCTTATCAATATAGCTTTTTTGTAACAATCCAAGAATACCTTGAGAATGATCTCGTTGTATATGAATCTCTAATACAAAAGAGAGGTCACCAAGATCTTTCGTTTAAACATTTTTCAATAGAAATCTTTTGGTTTCGTGCAGTATACATATATCATTAGTGACAAGCAATATGTCATCAACATATAAAATCAGAAATATAAGCTTGCTCCCACTAAATTTGTGATACACACAATCATCAACTGGTTTTACGTCAAAACCAAACGAGACAATTACTTGACGAAATTTGTGCTACTAGTGACGGGAAGCCTATTTTATATCCATATATGGATTTCTTTAATTTGCAGACATCTTCTTTGAGTCTCCTGATATGAAGTTTTCTGGTTGCTCCATATAAATCGTTTCATCAGTGTCACCATTAAGAAACGATGTTTTTACATCTATCTGATGTAACTCAAGGTAAAAATGTACAACAAGAGCCACAATTATCCTGAAAGAGTCTTTCGTAGAAACCAGAGCGAAAGTCTCTTTGAAATCAATGTCTTCTTTTTTAGTAAACCCTTTAGCTATAAGACGAGCCTTATATCTTTCCACATTACCTTTATAATCCCTTTTGGTTTTAAATATCCATTTACAATCGATAGGTTTCGTACCTTCTGGTAATGGGACAAGATCTCAAACTTTATTGTCTTGCATAGACTTGTACTCCTCATTCATGACATCTATCCACTTTTGAGAATTAGAATCCTACATGGCCTAATGAAAATTGATTGGATCATATTCCATCATTCCATTATGTTCCTCATGTTCTTGGAGAAGTACTATATAATCATCTGAAATAGCACTTCTCATTTCTCTTGTAGATCTCCTTAGCTCTGGAGGTTATTAAGTTTGTTCTTCTGGAATAGTAGTCTCATTTTGAATGGGAGATGTTCAACATTATCTTGTTGAGGATCCTAACTTGTTTCTTGATTATTGACATGTATGAAAGCCTACACGTCATCAAAAGAAATAATAGGAATCAAGCTTATTCCTCCTCGAAAAAATGTCTCTCACCTTATTTTCCCCCCCAAACTCAGCATCTTCAGAAAATGTTGTAGTTCCCATCTCAAAAATTGACTGATGTGTACGATCTCAAAACTTATACCTCCTAGATCTCTCTGCATAACCAATAAAATAACTACTTAATGCTTTAGAGTCCAATTTATTCTCATATGGCCGATAAGGCCTAACTTCAGCTAGACATCCCCAAATGTGAAAATACTTCAAACTAAGCTTTTTGCCTGTCCAAAGTTGATAAGGTGTTTTGGCAGTTGCTTTAGTTGGTACTCTATTAAGAATGTAAGCTGCCATCTTTAATACTTCTCTCCAAAGTGATTTTGGTTAGATAAAATGACTAATCATACTCCTTACCATGTCCTTAAGAGTTTTGTTTCGTCTTTCAGCCATACCATTCATGTTAGGAGATTCTGGCATGGCGTATTATATGATTCCGCACTCCTCCAGGAATTTAGCAAATGGCTGTAACGACCCACTCCACATTGATATGATATTATCCGCTTTGGGCCTAGCTAGTACGGTTTTGCTATTGGGTTCTCACCTAAAATGCCTCATGTCAGTTGGAGTGGGTCTCTCGACATATAAACTGGTCTTACTTTCTCTACCCAAGCGATGTGGGATAGAGGCTATCACAATCACCCCACCTAAAGGGGCCCAACGTCCTCGTTGGCCACACTTCCGGTTGGGCTTCGATCTGATACCAAGTTGTAATGTCCCGGGTTCTGGGTGCTCGAGATGTCGATAATTTTTTTTCTTTTAAATAAAATCAATCAAAATGAATCAAAAGTGGATAATAAGCGGAAGATATCTTGATTCAAAAGTGACAATACAAAAGATAATTTTGTCAGTGATAGTCAACTGTTTCACACGATTTCAAAAGTTTTCTAAGTACTTAAACAAAGTTCAAGTCATTCAAAATAAAGCTAATTTAATTTATTTTAAAATCAACCATTGCTCAAGGTGCCCCCTCCGACTCCAAATCTGCAAAATGTTAATTTCGAAAGGGTTGAGTGTAACGACCCGCTCCACTTTGACATGATATTATCCGCTTTGGGCCTAGCCCACACAGTCTTTTTCTTGGGCTCTCACCCAAAAGGCCTCGTGTCATATGGAGTGGGTCTCTTGGCATATAATTTGTTCTCTCTTTCTCTACCCAAGCGATGTGGGATTGAGGCTGTCACAATCACCCCACGTAAGGGGGCCCAACGTCTCGTTGGTCACACTTCCGATTGGGCTCTGCTCTGATACCATCTGTAACGACCCGCTCCACTTTGACATGATATTGTCCGCTTTGGGCCTAGCCCGCACGGTTTTTCTCTTGAGCTCTCACCCAAAAGGCCTCATGTCAGATGGAGTGGGTCTCTTGGCATATAAATTGGTCTCTCTTTCTCTACCCAAGCGATGTGGGATTGAGGCTGTCACATTGAGTATTCCACAGAAATACTCAGTAAATTCAGCGCAATATTAACCAATTATACTATAAGCATGCATATAAAAGTGCAATTCACATCTCATAAGTCTCAAATAGTCTTTACTTGAAAACAAGCATCGTATGGTAAATGCAGGTTTTCGACTCTCGTCTCATGCCCTAAGACATATAAAATACTAGCGCGTATAGTAACATCATAGCATGGATGCAAAAATATATGCATAGCAATAAAGCATATACAAAAGTCTTGTCTCGTCTCATCTCAGGCAATAAGCAATTAAGCTCATGCAAATAACATATAAGAATATAAATCACATATCCGTATGCAATTCATAGAACAACCAATTAAAGAATATAAAAATTCCACCTCAAAATTAATAGTCTACCCTAAAATTCCATCGAATCGAGCTAATGGTCAAGACTTACTCACTTTATTCTTTACTCCTCGCCTATTAAAGAATATAAAAATTCAAATTAGCATTTTTGGTGAAATGAGCTATTTATAAAATGAATTATATTTAAAAACTAAGTTATAATAAAATAACTGTATGAAATGCTTAAGGGTGTAGTGCCTAACGTGATTAATACCCAAAAGTTAAGGAAAACTAAGAAATCAAGGATTAACCAAAATTTGGATATAAAATAAATGAGATTATTTAACCTGATTTAGAAATCCTTAAAAGTTTAATAAATCCAAAAATTAGAATTTAAATGGCTAAGGTCATTAAATCTCATATTTAATGAAAATAGGGCTTTAATTAAAATAAGTATAAACTAATTTATGGGTTTAAATGAATAAAGTCTAAACATAAACTAAAATTAAAATTTTATAAACTTTCAAAACTAATTTGGAAGAATCCCCAAAATAAGAGACGAAAATAATTGAAAATAAAAGGTTATAGGCTAAAATAAATAAACGCAAGTTTCTAGGCCCATCCAAAAACGATCAAAATTTTGAGGGCCAAAAGTAACCAAATCGAAAGTTTTATGCTCATTTAAACAAAACAGAAAGTTTAGGGCTTAAAGGACGCATGGTAAAACATTGGGGCTGAAATTTAAATATCAAAATAATGTATAAAATTACTCCCCAGCTCCCGTTTCATTCAAAATAACAGAGGAGCAAATCAGGGGAGAGGAGCAGGGAGAAATCAGTGGGGGGAGGGGTAGCCGGCTTTGGCCCATTTGCCGGCGGAGCCGCGCCGGGCACGGCGCTCGGCCTCCTAGTGCTACCCCCATGGCAAGGGGCGGTTTTGGGTAAGAACACGGTAGTGAGGGGGTGAACCGAGCTGAATATCGGTCACAACTAGCCCAAAAATTCGAAAAAAAAAATCTGAAATGCATGGCATAAAATGAAGGTATAAGTTTGGGCTATATTTGATGCTATGAAATGAGTTGAATGAGTGGGTTTTTGGGTGAAAAGGGTGGTGGTGTTGGCCGCGGTGTAGGGGGCAGTGGTGGTGGTGGCGGCTCACGGTGGTGGTGTCATTAGTGCCATTTTTCTTCTTGCCTACTGTTTTATCAATGAATGCATCAATTTGAAGATTTGTGAAGTGTGTGTTGTTAGCAAAGAGAAGGCAGTGTGTTCGTGTGATGATTATGAAGTTTTTCCAAAATCTTGTTTGTGTGAAATTGTGAATGTTTGAATTTGGGAGGCAATTACACTGAGATCAACCATGTGTGTAGATGGTGAAGATGATTTTTTGTGCTTGTTGTTGCAAAGGCAGTATCTATGTATAGTGTTGAGTGCTCGCAAAATCTTCAAAGAAAATGGACAAGAAGTGAACATTTGAAGAGGGAATGGAGAAGAAGAAGACCTTGGTCTTGGTGGTTGCTGCCGAATTGGGCTGAGGAGAGGGTTTGGGGATCATATATACACATTGTTTTGGCAATAAGGGGTTGCATGGGGTTGAAGAGTTGAATGAGGACTACCATTTGAGGCAAAATTTTGATTGCTTGTGTTTAAGCATAACAATTTGGATTAAGGACTAATGAATTGAATTAAGATACTAAGTAATCAAACTTGTAGAATTTTGCTAATGAATAAAAGAAAATTGTAAAATGTTAATTATGTTTAATTTATTTAAATAGTTAAATAAATGGTAAATAACCAAATAAATAATTTAATAAACTCTTAATTAAGATAAATATTTATTATGTATAATTAAATTAAGTTAAAGAATTAAATTCAAGGGAATTGGTAGCGACACGACTTAAAAATTTGAAATTGTAAAATTTATAGTCTTAAAATTTTCGGTCGCTACAATCTTACCCCGTTAAAATAAATTTTATCCTCGAACTTTAACTTCCTTGATCTATAAGGTCAGGGTATTTCTCACGGATCTCTTCTTCCTTTTTCCAAGTGACCTCATTACTCCCATCTCTACCCCATTGGACTTTGACTAATGGAATCTCTCGGTTTCTCAAGACATTAACTTTCTTCTCTAAAATGTATATAGGAGTTTCTTTGTAGGATAAATTTTTCTGAATCTCAATATCTTGATAGTTCTCCACGTGACCCGAGTCAGGGACATACTTCTTCAATAATGAAATGTGAAAAACATTATGCACTGCTAAATGCTCAAACGGTAAAAGCCAAACGGTACGCTACATTCCCGACTCTTTCCAAGATCTCAAACGGTCCTATAAATAGGGGTCCTAATTTCCCTTTCTTGCCAAATCGTAAGACACCCTTCATTGGTGCTACTTTGAGCGACACTTTGTCCCCAATTTGGAACTCCCAATTCTTCCTTTCCAAATCAACATAACTCTTTTGTCTATCTTGAGCTGCCTTAATTCCGGATCTGATCTTTTCGATCTTTGCCACTGTTTCCTTTACCATGTCTGGTCCAAGTAATTTTCCTTCTCCAACCCCATCCCAATGAATTGGTGATCGACATCGTCTGCCATACAAAGCTTCATAGGGAGATATGCCAATCTTGGCCTAGAAACTGTTATTGTAGGCAAATTCGACTAATGGTAGTTGTTCATCCCATTTTCTGCCTAGGTCTAGTGTTTGGATAGTTCGTTCAGACTGTCTGTCTATCTGGGGGTGATAGGCAGTGCTAAAGTTCAACCGGGTCCCAATGGCGGTCTAAAGACTTTTCTAGAATCTCGAGGTAAACCTCGGCTCCCTATCTGACACAATGGAAACCGGTACCCCATGTAGTCGCACAATTTCCTTAACATATACTTGGGGTAGCTGATCTACACTAAGAGTCATCTGGACCATTAAGAAATGAGTAGATTTTGTGAGTTGATCTACAATTACACAAATAGCATCGCAACCTCTCACTGATCTAGGTAGACCCACTATAAATTCCATCGTAATCTTTTCCCATTTCCACTCAGGTATATCCAAAGGATTAAGTAACCCTGATGGCCTCTGGTCTCAGCTTTAACCTGTTGACATACCAGGCATTGAGATACAAACTTTGTGACGTCCCCTTTCATATTTCTCCACTAGAAGGAATCACACAAGTCCTGATACATCTTTGCCCCTCCTAGGTATGCCCCATAAGGAGCTAAATTGGTTACAGCCAAAATATCAATTCTAATTACGCTCTTCCGATCTGGAACACAGAGTCGACCCATAAACATGAGTGCCAAATCAGAAGCAATCTCAAATCCTGATCTCTGGGGAGTCCCCACTCTATTACGGATCTTCTCCAGGAAGCTGTCATTTTTCTGAGCAGTTACAACATGTTCCCTTAAATCTGGTATGAAAATCAAATTCGCCAACCTACCAAACCTTTGGGTTGATGGGGTTCGCACCTCAATCCTCAAATTTTGGAAATCCCGAATTAGCTGGTTTTACACCATTCCCAATGCTAATAAATGTCCAGCATTCTTCCTGCTTAATGCGTCTGCAACAGCATTAGCTTTATCCGGATTGTGAAGAATATCACAGTCATAATCTTTCACCAACTCAAGCCATCGACGTTGTCTCATGTTCAATTCCTTCTGAGTAAAGAAATATTTCAGACTCTTATGGTCTGTGTAGATCTTGTATTTACTCCCATACAAGTAGTGGCGCCAAACTTTCAAGGCATACACTACTGCTGCAAGCTCTAAGTCATGAGTCGGATAATTCTGCTCATATGGCTTTAGCTATCTTGAAGCATAAGCTATTACCTTCCCGTGCTGCATCAGTATACACCACAACCCATGCTTGGAGGCATCAATATAAATGACGAAACCCTCAGTGCCCTCAGGTATAGTCAGAACCAGAGTTGAAATTAACCTTCTCTTCAATTATTGAAAACTCTGCTCACACCGATCTGACCACTGAAATTTAACTCCTTTTCTAGTCAGCTGAGTCATAGGTCCTGCTATTTTGGAGAAGCCTCTATGAATCGTCGGTAATACCCAGCCAATCCTAGAAAGCTCCTTACATCCCCAACGCTAGCAGGGATCGGCCAATTTATCACAGCTTCAACTTTAGAAGGATCAACCTCAATGCCTCTGGCCGTGACAATGTGGCCAAGAAATCCAACTCTCTCGAGCCAAAATTCGCATTTTTTGAATTTGGCATACAGCTTCCCTGCCCTCAATGTATCTAGCACAATCCTCAAATGTTCCTCATGTAGTTTTGGATCCCTCGAGTAAACCATACGATACGGAGCTTTAGAAACTAGTGCTGGTCCAGGTACTAGCTCAATTGAAAACTCAAGCTTCCTACCCAGTGGGAGGCCAGGCAGATCCTCAGGAAATACGTCTGCATATTCACAGAAAATTGGCACATAGTCAAAGGAGATCTCTTCAGATAGTCCACCCTGCAAACTAAACAGATACCCTTGACAACCATCTTTTCCCAGAAGTTTCTCTGCTTGCAAGGCTGAAATAAGGCGGGGGAGTGCCTTCACTTTTGAGCCATAAAACCTGAATACATCCTCCCAATTTTTCTGGGATGCCACTTCTTTCTCATGGCACAAGATAGTAGCACGATTATTACTTAGCCAGTCCATGCCCAAGATGATGTCAAAGTCTTTCATCTCAATCACATTCAGGTCTACTTTTAGTACCAACCCATCAAAGTCAATTGGTACATCTGGGGCCACCCTATCAATATTGATGGTCCCACCAGATGGTATACTAACCTCCAAAGTGCTACGCACTTTCTCACCTACTAATTTCAATCTAACTAGGCAAAAAACTGAGATAAAAGAATGTGTGGCACCTGAATCTATCAGGACATATACAAGGATACTAGAGACAGAAAATATACCTATTATCATGTTATGATTTACCATATTAGGAATTTTTTAACTCTTAAGATTAAATAAGGCACATACAGGAATACTTAAAAATTAATTAGTATACCTGCAATCACATTAGCATCATTGACAGCCTCCCCATGGGTCATGGCAAACACTCGTGCCTTTCCTTTCTTAGCCTGTTTCATATTCTTCTTCTGATCACCGCTCTGAGCAGGTGCATTTGTGCAGTTTGATACACAATAGCCTGGCTGACTGCACTTGTAACAGACTCCCTTGCCCCATAAGCATTCTCCTTTGTGCATCTTCTTACAATTGGGACACGGGGAAAAAGTATTACCAGGCTGTCTTCCAGTGGTCTAAGTGTTTGGCTTCTTGATTGGTGCAAAATTCTTGTTCTGATTTTGAGACTGTCCATGCCACTTTCTCTTGCCCTGATTTTGTTGGTTTCCTCTGTTTCCCTGTGCACTGGATCGTGGACCAGAATAAGCCACTGTCTGAGTCATTCTCACAACTTGACCGTAAGTGGGCAAGGAGTGAGAGCACACAATTTGACGGATATTAGGATGTATCTCCTCTCTCAAACCTCTTGTCCTTCATGGCCTCAGTGCTTGCCAAGTGCGGGGCATAGTGGGAGAGTTCATCAAACTTTCTCTCATAATCAGTGATGTCCAAGTCTCCTTGTCTCAGGTTTAGAAACTCAAACTTCTTCTGCTCTCGCAGGGCCTGGGGAAAGTACTAGATCGGAAGAGCACACA
>CAVNYN010253906.1:0-68315 GCA_963692815.1 Nyctanthes arbor-tristis | reverse complement strand
TTGTGAAATTTGTAATTCGGTGAGAATTTTAGTTGGAAAAGCTGGTGGAGATAGGTGGAAGTCTATGAGTGATGAGGTAGTTCACTAGATAAACATTGAAAATTGCTTCCTAGTAATGAAATTTGTTGGCAGACGTTTGTTTATACCTGCTTTATTGGATGTATGGCAAATCTTCCATTGTTTTTTAATATTTTTTTATTTTTTTAAATTGTCGCCCCGATATCTATTTTTTAAAAATATAAAACCACATTTTGCCGCGACATGTCATTCCTATAGTTATCCTTACAGGGACGACATGTCGTTTCAATAGGGGCAAAAGGTATAGAGGCGACAAAGTCGCTCCAATATATTAAAAGCAGCGGGCCTGTTGGGACGACCGACTTAGGGGCGACATGTCGCTGCAACTAATCAATTGCAGCGACTTCTTCACCTGTAGGGGTGACAAAAGTCGCCTCTACATGCCCAACTTCTTGTAGACTGTTTGTCCATAACGTGAGCATCTAACAAGTGCATCACAGTTTAAACTACAATTTAGTCCTCATTTGTTTTCCCTTTTCTTCTCGTTATTTTTTATTGTTAACTTTTACTTTTTTCATGTGTTTCTTCTCGTCTCTAATCTTTACCATTTATAGAATACAATAATCATATCACCCGTGTTTTTAGATACTAGCATGCAAGACGTGCATTGCTCGTAATTATGCAACAATATTATGAGATGTTTTTTCATTCAAATATATATAGCTTTTAGCATTATAGAAAATTTTTGATAAAGTTTGGCAATTGTCTTATACTTGCTGGCCAAGCAATTTATCTAATAAAATTTAAATCTTGCCTTGAAGTAAACTATTAAAAAAAATCCAATGAAGGAAACATGCAACCCTCATTTGCAGTATGTCAAACTACTTTATAGTGCAAAAGAAAGGATGTTAAAGAAATCATAATACAAGCACCAACTCAACACAGAATCACTTAAATCAATGATTCTACGAAAACACTAATACAATGACAAATTTTTGACAAAAACGACAATGACAAATCAACAGTGCCAATTGTAGAACACTGGAACTTGAAGTTACATCTTCTTGTCATTTTCAAATATTTTACATTGAGCAGTATAAAAATACTAATAAAATTCTATTAGAGGAGTCGTGCCTGATGAGATTATCTCAATCATATTGTGAACTTTTCTAATCTCTTATTGGAACGATATTCTTTGAACCCAAAATGTAATTCTGTTGAAATTGGAATTCTATTCAAGAGGTTATCTCCTGCGTATCACTTGTAACTGCTCTACTGTTTGCTTCATTACGTATAATCCCCCTGTACATGGAGATCAAAGCATTAAAATTTTTGCTATGAAAATATAGCAAAAAATTTTTGTTATGAAAATTTTTTCATTCTGGAAAATGTAGCAACATGTAGAGAATCAACATATGCAATAAATTACGTGAACATGTAGCACTATGCGACAGCAGAATAATCAAAGGCGGTTGAGAATATAGCAAATATAAGTTCTATAAATTTAGATTCTTGCGCTGTCAGAGGTGGGCAGTCAATAGACCTTGACACTTGAAGAAAATAGGAAATGTGCTTGAAGATGTTCCAGTTAGAAATTCAGTTGCCATCGAAAAAGAATATGTGAATATGGAAAAACAAGAGGACTTTATGGCTCCAATTGAGTTCTCACGGGATACGAAGAGGTGGATAATGAGATGATATTTACAGAGTGAGTAATTTTAAAGGAGATTTTGAAGTGTCCAAAGGACAATAAATCTGACAATTATGTTTTTATTTTTTTACTAGCTATTTCACCTGTGCATTACATGGGATAATCATAACAAGTAATATAAACAAAGCAATATAATTAAATTGCATTTATAAAAAAGATTTAGACCATATAGATTTGCTCATATATGTGTATAAAGAAAAACATTATATGTGCTATCCATAAAACGATATAGTTGATATATGTTAAAACAAAATTATTACTTCCCCATCACATCAAATAATTCCCCTCTTATTTTTCACATAAATTAAAAATAGTTAATTGATAAAATTGAAAATGTACAATTTTGTGCATATTTCATTTAAGTTAAGGATTAATCCATAATTGATTAAAATTGATCCATATTTGATTTAAATTAAAGAAATAGTGATAAAAATCATTGATTTAAGTTACCCATTCTTTATTCAAGCTACAAATTTCACTCGTAAGTTGCATAAGATGATAATAGCAGATAATAAAACCAAATCAAGAATATTAAATTGCATTGTCTAAAAAGATTTAAACTATAATAGTTGATCATTTATGTGTGTAAAGAAAAACATTATAGGTGCTACCCGTAATACATAGTTGATAATAGTTAAAACAAAGATTATTGCTCCCTCTATCCCATCAAATTATTCCCCTTTACATTATGTTAGATAAGCAATGAATGAAGCCCTAATACAGTTGGTCTTATAGTTTATCACATAAATTAGGACTTATCTAATTGTGGAGATAAGTGGAGATCAATTACATTGAAATAAAAGATAAGGATAATTTATCCGCGATTTGTGGAGATCAATTATGTTGCAGATCCAGTCTCAGCTGAGGTGTTCCTCAAAATTAGGATTCCAAAAAACGGAAATGGCTCTGGAAGACTGAGATGCCGTCAAAGTACAACCAAATTATAAAGGATAAAAGATCTGCCGGTCGATGAGAACCCAACAATGATTGAAACATATCGGCCAATGCTTATAATTTGTTGAGGAAAACAAAGAGAATAAAAGGGAATAAGATAAGTTGCTGAGGAAAACTGTGAATAAGAAGAAATGAATAATTCTAGGAATGGAATGAGACTGAAAAATGGAAATTAATTAATTAATAATAAATAAAAGGCATGTGGAAAATTAAAACAAAACAAAAAAGGAAAAATAATAAAATCAGTGGCCAAGATCGTAGGATGAAATGAACAGATACGATGCATATGACCGAATAAGAAAGTGAAATGGGCGGGAAAATAAAAAAGGAAACTATCCTCCCTTTATGTACATATATATAGATTTTTTAAATGTGCCATTATTTTAGTGTAACTTATATATGTTTATTATTATGGGAATTAATGGGATTAATCCTACCATTTGATAATGATTGTGGGTAATGGAGTTCATTTTGCCATTACACCATTTCATTTCATTTTACCATTCCACTGTTTGCATAAATTAACTCCAAATATTTTCAGTTCAAATTCCAAGCTGGTGATTAAATTTGGTCACCCACACTTACATACTCATTTATTTCACCATTATGAGATATGAATGCATGAATTCAACTTCTCAAACCTCTTCAATCAGGAATATGATAGATAAATTATGCATGAAAATAATTAATAATAGCAAGGGCAAATATGACATTAAACAAAAATTACTAAGGGCAGAGTTGCCCAAAAATGCTTCCCCCACTTATTCTCTTTTAGATATAGTATAGATATGTTAAAATATCATATTTTATATCATTGGTTTTGAGGCCTCCCACTTGGGATTGATGTTAGACTAAACTTTTGTTTTTTTGAAAAATACAGTTGATGAAAGTGTTTGGTAAATTTTAGAAAAATGATTATTGGAGAAACAATAATATCTTACAGCAGATTTTGTGAAGCAACTTAGCTTTTCTAGTTAATAATAATTAAATTGTCCAGTTTAGTCTTATATTTGATTTTTTTTAATATCTTTTGATATATTAGATAAAGGTAGAGAAAATTTTCAAATCATTTTATACAACAATCTATTTTATCTAAATTTTCTTATTGAGTATTTGATTGTGTAGTATAAATTTTTAATTTAATTTTTTATAATTTGATTAATTGGTTAATTTTAAGTAATTTTTTCCAACAAATAGAATTTTGGATAAATTTTCACTTTCAGTGATTCCATGTCGATATTTTGTAATTGAGATAACATATATATTTCATATTATTCATAAAAGTAAAAGAATAAGGATATTATATAATAAAAATATATATATTTAAATCGTATATTTTTTAGTAAATATAAACTGTCAGCAATGAAACAGTTAAATTTACCAAACATTTAAAAACTGTTTTTAGTGTCATGACCATACATATTTCTTATAAATTCTAGTGTTTATGTCATTTGATAAATCAATGGTAAATAAATAACCGATAAAATTTTTTCACCTAATTAAATAGAAGTACAAACCGTTATGACTTACTATAAGCATTAGTTTAAGAATATGACCCCAACTTGAATTAATTTTTTTCCTAGATTTGGATAAGGAAACATATTTGTAATTAAGGTACAGAGACTTCAACTCTACAGGTGCAAGACCACATTTCATTAGATAATCAACTAAGAAGTAAGTGTAGATGCTATAATTTATTTGCCGTTGAGACTAAGCAAACTGAGAAATTTTATGGAATTACATCTCGGTCGATGTATTTGTACAAAAATATAAAATTACTAAGACATTATTTCTTCTCATTTCCTTTTGATAAAAGGACAATTAGCGACTATAAAATACAACTCAACTTTATTTAAAGTATCTAAATCTATAACTTATGTAACATCGTATTAGAAAGAAAGATATATGGAGATAAAACTCTTCACTTTACAAACATAATTATACTGAAAGGTTTTGCTTTAAAATATCACAATAGCTCCACTTATTATATCATCATAACAATTATTCTTTATAATCACAAAGGTCTGTTTCCCCGTGACGTACAAGTAATTGCCATCCTCCGAAGGCACCATCCAAGACCTTAAGTTATTTTTGTAAACTTCTCTTTTCAACATCAACCATTGGTAAAATGGGAGGAGTGAACATGTAACATCCCAAAAAATTCAACCCCCAATTAAGCTATTGGATCAACAATGATGGCAAAATTGCTTGAATTGCATTGGAAGACTTTGAGATCATCACTAAAGTGACAAGAAGGAAGGAAATACGGTTCTTGATTGACAAAAATCAAAGTTTAGTGACTAAATTACAAGACGACACAGAATATAAAGACTTCTCAAGCAATAAACGAGCGAATCTCATTTCGCCACATCACCCCAACAAGTGTATGGTGTCTAGAGTGCCACTTGGCCCTTTATGATTGGCGGAATCCGAGGTGATTTAAAAGCAACTTAATTCTAACTATTATAAACAGGGCATAAGGATCCTTAAAGTCTCTCCAACCCCAAACCAATCCCCTCTCCCTCCCAAGAACTCCCTAGCTAAATTCGTCTAAAGATATTGAAGCGAGGAAAAACACGCTCAAAACCCACCAAAACACCCCTTTTGCACTTGGAAAAGGCTCCTAACCATATATGTTTAGATCCTAACTCGGAAAATAGCTTTAATTGAGGAATTTCAAGACTTTAATGGTACTTTTCCACTTGGGATTATTCAAGGAATATTTGACGTGAGTAACGCATGTCTTTGGCTGCATCCTTTTCTATCCCTTGGCTATCTTCTTCTCTTTGTATCTTGGATCTCTCTCTTTTGGAACGTATGTCTTCCTTTAATTGTATTTAGCCTTTGATGATTGACGGTGCACCATTACTTTCAATAAATCATTGTTGCTTGCTCTTGGGCCTCGCTAGTGACGCTGTCTACCAGTTTTGAATTGTATTTGTATTACTTTGTGGTACTATGACCTTACTGTATGGTCTTGGTCATTTGTACATTTGTATCGTATGATTACGGGTAGAGGTTAAACTAGTGATGTGCCCGAGCTTCATGCCTTTGTGTCTTTCTCATTTGATGATCTTTCTTGCATTGTCTTGCATAGACCAGTACATGTTTTTATTCACTGAGTACTTTATACTCACCCCCTATTCTACAATCCTGTAGGTATTAAATCAATAGCTTTGTGGCCGGATCATCCCAAAGGTTGAGAAGATACATGTATATGATCGAGATTTCAGCACGTGGCCGAGGTTTTGTTGTAGGTAGCCCACAATGTATTTAATTATCAGAGTGGGCAGTGAAAGGGTAACAGCACTTTTGAAATGTATTTGCAAAGTCTCACCCTTGATTTTATCAAGATACATATTTAAATGCTTCCGCTATCGATATTTCGAGATAAAAGTGTAATAAAATTCGGTGCGTTACAAGTTGTTATCAAAGCATGGTCTTGCGGCCTCACATGTATGTATCACTCCTATTTGGATGGATCTGTGCACTTATAGGTATTGAAATTATTTTATGTTTATCATTGATAAGTTAAATTTGATTTTGGTGATAGTAATATAGTATATGAATTTGGCCTTGAATTAAAAAATAGCATTACTGTGCGGGCACACGGTGAAGCCGTGCGGCCGCGTGATACTACTTGCCGGGACCAGAATGCCATGTGCGGGCGCCCTGGTACAGTAGGGCGGGTGTACTGTGCCGAAATCGGTGTGCCAGCCTGATTGTTTGGAAAATTTTTATAGCCAGGTCTCTAATCTTTTTGGTTTGTTTTAAATCATTCAAAAGTTTATTTTATGCACTTTTAAGTCTTGAATTCTAATTTTTCCATATGATTAACCCTTGTGTCAATCAAATGATTTCTTTTGGCTATTTTGCACCCAAATTAACCCTTGCTGGTTATTTTTTAACCTACTTTGAATAAAGTTCAAATAAATTATGTTATTCTAAATTAAATCTTGAATATTTGGTCAACTCGGTCTTTGTGAATTCGAATTAAATATGATATTTTGATACTAAACATGGTAAAGGAAGTAATTTATCCTGTTGTGCATTGTAGTTTTGATAATAATAATTATTTCGTGGATGAAATTCATTAAAGGGAGTAGATTGTAATATCCTGGAAAATTCAACTCCCAATTAAGTTACATGGTCAACGATGATGGCATAATTGCTTGAATTGCATTGGAAGACTTTGGGATCAACGCTTAAGTGACAACAAGAAAAGAAATATGGCTCTTGATTGATAAAAATCAAAGTTCTGTGACTAAATTACAAGATGACACAGAGTATAAGGACTTCTCGAGCAATAAATGAAGGAATCTCATTCGGCCACATCACCTCCAACACGTGTATGGCGTCTAGAGTGCCACTTGGCCAGTTACAATTGGCGGAATGCAAAGGTGATTCAAAAACAGCTTTATTCTAACTACTATAAATAGAGCATAAGGGTCCTCAAAGTCTCTCCAACCCCAAACCAATCACCTCTCCCTCTAAAGAACTCCCTAGCTAAATTCGTCCAAAGATGTTGAAGGGAGGAAAAAACACCCACAAAACCCACCAAAACACCCCTTTTGCACATGGAAAAGGCTCCTAACCATATATGGTTAGATTGGAACTCGAGAAATAGCTTTAATTGAGGAATTTCAGACTTTAATAGCTCTTTTCCACTTGGAATTATTCGAGGAATATTTGAGATGAGTAACGCATGTCTTTGGCACCATCATTTTCTATTCCTTGGCTCTCTTCTTCTCTTTGTATCTTGGATCTCTCTTTTTTGGAACTTGTGTCTTCCTTTAATTTTGTTTGCCCTTAGACAATTAATGGTGCACCATTACTTTGGATAAATCATTATTCCTTGCTCTTGGGCCTGGCTAGCGACGCTGTCTACCCGTTTTGAATTGTATTTTTATTGCTTTGAGGTATTATGACCTTACTGTGTGGTCTTGGTCATTTGTATATTTGTATCGTATGGCTTACGGATAGAGGCTAAGCTAGTGATGTGCCGGAGCTTCGTGCCTTTGTATCTTTATCATTCGATGATCTTTTATATATTGTTTTGCATAGGCCAATACATGTTTTTATTCACTGAGTACTTTGTACTCACGTCCATTTTCTACAATTCTGTAGGTATTGAATCAATAGCTTTGTGGCTGGATCGTCCCAAAGATAGAGAAGATACATGTATATGATCGAGATTTCGGCACATGGCCAAGGTTTCGTTGTGGGTAGCCCACAACGCATTTAATTATCAGAGCACGCAGTGAAAGCGTAATAATACTTTTGAAATGTATTTGCAAAGTCTCTCCCTCAATTTTAATCGAGATACATATTTAAATGTTTCCACTATTGATATTTCGAGATAAATGGGTAATAAAACTGGGGGCGTGATAGAAAAATGTCCAGTAAGCAATATTTACACGTGTAAGCAATATGATTTTTGAAATATACACTGTAATTTGAAATTTTTTTTTCTTTTGGAAAATATAACATGATTTTTGGGCCCCGATTGCATATGTTGATTTTACTCCGAGCACCCATCAAAATCATAAGAATAACATGTATCGGATTACGCTTAAACTTGTAACATGATCATGCGCTTGCAACTTTATTAAATTTAACTTGTAAGCATGATCATAAGCTTGAACTTGTACATACCGCACATATCACTTCCCATACAAAAGTGACCTGTCAATCGGATTTAAACATACCTTGACTTGTAGAGGTAAGATTCAATTAGTGCAATCCATGCAAGATCTTTCATGCTCGTGATGTACTTGTAATGACAACATCTTATATATGGCATATGTAAATACATGACTTCTAATATCATAACAATTATTATACTTGTCATAAACTTGTAATAACATCATCACATGGCACATATAAACTTATTAACATTTCATATCAAAGCATTATACTCATTTGACTATATAAATATTGTATAAAATTTCACAATTCATAACTCAAAAGGGTTAATTTCACAGATTGTCCCCTACATTTTCGGCTATTATCAGCCGGGTCCAAAACCATTTTTTTTAAACACAATGGGTCCTCAACCTTTCATTACTTCAAATAAATGGCCCTTTTTGACGGAAACCGTCAACTTTTTCCGTTAGCTCCTCGATAGAATTACAAAACACCTTGTTTTTTTAAATTAACTATTAAAAATAATATAAAAATAAAAAAGAAAATTTTGTTGGGATGGGGATCACCCCCCTTTTTGCTGCTGGAAATGGCAGCCAAAGAGTGGAGACTTCTCCCTTGTGAGCCGCCAAGTTCACAGAGGAAGAGAGGATTGCTGCCATTTTCCATCTGCTCATGGGGGTCTCTCTCTTTTCTTGCCAGAAGTAGCAGCCAACCTGTGAGCTGTTGGGAATGGCAGCTCACCCAGAGAGGAAGGGAGTTTCCCCCAACTGTAGTCTGCTACTAGAAATAGTAGCAACTACTGCCATTGCCAACCAAAAGAAAGCAGGGTGAACCCACCAACCCTAGCAATTTTTCTTTTTTTTAAATTTTTAAATTTTTTAATATTTTAAAATACTTTTGTTTTAATTTAAAAAAGATAAAGGTATATTGGTAATTCGGTTGAGGAGTTCACAGAAAAGTTGACGTTTTCCATAAAAAAAAGTACCATTTGTGTGAATTAATGAAAGATTGAAGACCCAGCGAGTTAGAAAAAACGTTAGGGATCCAAAGGTTGGGGATGATATGTGAAATTAACCCAATTCAAAACACATAAAAAGATATAAAGTCACATAAAAGAGTGCATAATGAATTGTAAACATTACTCACAATTCACAGTATAACACAAATATAATAAATGATCTTTCAAACACATAAAAGAGTACAAAAGGAGGTGTAAACGTCACTAACAATTCATAATGTAATACATATAAAAGAGAGAATCTTTCAAAATGCGTAAAAGAGCACATAAGGAGGTATAAACATCACTCAAAATTTTTAACGTAACACATATAAAAGAGAGAATATTTCAAAATATATAAAAGAGCACATAAGGAGGTGTAAACATCACTCATGATTATTGCCTTAGTAGCCCTTTTCAACCTACAATCAAAAGCATATTCATCATTAATAAAACTTGTAGTTTGCCCTGTCAGGTATCAAGACTTAGATTAATAAGGCGTTGAGACTTGATTGTGTTCTAGCTTTTCCATTTGCGGTTTTTATGTGTATCTTATTTCTTTTCATGTTTAACTCTAGTTTCTCTTTACTTTAGAATGAATCCTCATAATACTTCAATGAAATATAATAATTTCTTGAATTCTAACCTCAATTGGAGTGACTTAAAGTAATTCTTTCCTTTGCTCCATTTTATTTCCTTCTGAATTTTTCCTTCTCCTCTTCCTCGCATTTTTCTCTTGAATGGTATTTGTGTGAGTGTATATATATATACACACTTAGGTGGTGAAAATATTAAGAAAAGTGGAAGGGGGAGAGAGGGAGAAGGAGAGGGGGGACAGAGTGAGAGAGAGTGTGTGTGTGATCAAGATAGATTGGAGATGTGCACTTAAAATGAAAATTTTCCTTTCTATATATATGAGTTTGCCTCTAATGCCTTGCTGCCATGTGTCACTCTTAGATTGTCATTATTAATCCATCTTTACCTATAGAATTTCATTTCCAAAACTATGTACTTAAAAAAATATATGCTTCTACTTGATTAATCTAAAATCTCATTTAAAGTCCATTTAACTAAATTAAATTCTCATTTGAGGTCCACAGACATGTATAATTCCATTTTCTAACGCTCTTTGTACAATTTATTTGAGTTATGAAATGACTTCTCTTTGTCATATTTTATACATAATTTTGAAGCTGTCAATACCTACTTTCGTGTGGACCTTATAGAACTTAAATTGGAATCTTATAGGAAAAGTTATTAATGATCAAATTAACGGTCTCTAACATAGTTTCGAGATTTGGGCATTCTTAGAAGCCATTTTCATAAATTATTATGAGACAATCTGTTAATAGAAATGAAAATCGGTTAAATCTTGCTTAAAATAGACTTATAGGACTCCAACTTTAGTGCAGCACTCATATGTAAATTCTCATGGGGTCTCATTGAAATTCAACATAGAAAATCGCCACTTAACTCATTTTATACTTTGGTGAGGTCTCGAGGACTATGGACCTTGAAGTGTCAAGACCTGATTTTCTAGTGTATACTTTTCATTAAGAAAAGCAGCCAACTATCAACACTTCAAAAATTAAGATATAGAGACTTGAATGATTTTAACAAGATGTCCACTTTTATTATTTCTTTTTCTTTCATTTTCTTCATTCTATAATTTATACTCATTTAATACAATAGGTTACATCATGATTTTGGATGGGTCATAACAATCTATCTCTTTAAAATAATTTCGTCTTCAAAATTAACTTGAAACTATTTTGAATATTTATATTTCATGTCCCATTTCTTTTCCTATCTTCCCATTTCTTTTCAAAAATCTTCTTAAAAAAAATAAATTCTTAAGAAAACATATTTATATTTCGTCCAAACATTCGGAAATTTTCTTAGAAGTTTCCTTAGGACAAACGTGTCTAATATTTAAGTTTGGACGAAATATAATATGAATGGAAAGTAATGTAAATGCAGCTATGCTTTTAAAGATAAATTATACTTGCAATGGCATTATCGTTATTTATTGCTTTAGAGCTGATTGTGGTAAAAGCTCTTCTAGCTTGAGGGGATTGGATTTTCTTTTCTTCATGACAATGTTTAATTAAATGCCTTTCTTTTCACAATGAAAATATTGTCCTAACTTTTGTAGACATTGACCTCAGTGTCATTTTACGCATGTTTGACACGTAGGATATGTCATTTCATTGGGCTCAGTGTTTCTTTACTTTTCTTTGCGGGGGGTTGTGACCTTGGACTATTTTGGTTTTCTTGAAATTTTCTAGAATTTTTAGCTCTGATCTCCAATTTTGAGCTCTAATCCCCCGCACTTTCCTAATTGTTTCTTTGGCTTGTTCAGCAATTAGAGCTCGATCAAGGATTTGCGAAAAAGTCACATCTCGTATTCTAGTCATTAATATATCTCTTGATAATTCTAGCCTTAAACACTCAATAAAACAATTTATTTTATGTTCAACTGTCCCAATCATATGGGTTACAAATCTAGAAGCCATATGATTGGGACAGTTGAATTCATTTAACTTTTGGTTTTTTGAAGTGGAAGAGAAATATTTGTCTTGGAATTTTTCACAAAATTCTATCCAGCTAATTTCTACTGGTTCACCAATGCTAATTAAAGTATCCCACCAATAGACAGTGCTACCTTTTAGCATGAAAGACGCCACCTTTTCTGACTCAGGAGCATAAATGAATATTCTTTCCATGGCTCGTATCTAGTTTTCAGCATCAATAAGGTCCTTTGCATCCTCGAACATAGAGGGATTGAATCAGTAAAATCAATCAATTGCCATTTCTTTTTCTTTTCTAGCTTGGCTTGACTCACCATCTGCATTCTCAATACCATTATTATTAATTAACTGACTAATCTGATGCACTTGTTGTCTAACAAGATGACCCCAATTATCTAGTGATGCGGAGGCATTATCCTCGACCATTTCAACCTATTCAAATAAAATGAACTAATCAACTTTCAAAACTCCATTGGTAAAATCATAGACCGTTTAGGTTCATGTAAAGTAGCTTGGTTTATTCATCGCATCGATTTCAAGAATGATATTATGCATTAGAATTGCTCTTATTGGTAATCAATCGTGTAACTCATGTAACAAGTTGAGAATGAAACGATGAAGCGGTAAGACCTTGCTATATAGTGTCAAGACTCTATTTAAAAGATATCCATAGGCATCAAAGTTTAAAACATTAAGATCTCAACATTCTATCTCAACAATACAATTAATTTGTAATCTAATCCTGATACTTCAGAATGCTAGTAGCCCAGGACTTCACTAAAACTAGGTACTTTTTAACATAAATTAATAGTTTCATATGTGAAGTGTCAAGTAATGAGTTATCAGGCCTCAAGACTTCATTCTATTTTTTAAGGACATTTTGTTAACATAAATCGTACTTCAGTTATTTCTTGTTTCAATGCCCCCTTCTATTTATTTTGCTCGAGTCATTAAATCACATACCTCATAGTAAATTGATTACCCATCCTTCATTTTCACATAACAAAATCATAGTAAATAGAAAGTACTACAACATACCTTTCGAATATACTTCTTGTTTTACATACCACCAATTACTAAACTAGTTCAAAGCTTCTAACTTTGTAGTTAGGGTTACCATCCATACTACAATGCATAAGTTTTACTTATTACTGCTACATAAGCCTTAAAACTCCACCAATCAAGTTAATAATCTTGCCCAAACATGGGGACAAGTATATCAATTTTCACTAGGCATGTTTTTTGTTAGGAATTGAACAATATATAGACAACAGAAATTAAATAAACATTCAATTTCTATACCTAAGATCAACCTTGAACTTCAAAAGAATTCGTGATGGAAAAATACCTCTTTGACGAACATTGTGAATTTTCAATGTTGACTAAGCATCATCACCACAACTATCTAATTGTCCAGTATCTAACGGTAATCTACACGGAAAGAATAGATTTGAAACTCCATAATATCAAAAACTTCAAAGCGGATTTATGAGAGTATATTTAGGATTCTATCAATTTCATGGGCTAGGAAGAAATTGACATAATATTCCATGATTATATCGTATAATATTCATCATACGAATTTTCCCTTATCGTCTGTCTCTATAGCCCTAAACACACGACGTCTATGTATAGTTATAGGATGTAAAACCCTAGTCTTACTGGGCTTCTATGGGCCTATAACTAAATGGGTTAACTAATGAATCTAGTTAATTAATTCGGCCCGAGTAAACCCGGTCTAACTAATTAGACCTTGGACATCAATTCCAACAATCTCCCACTTAGACAAAGTCTATTCCAAATTACCAAATCTTACGTTTGTATAACTCATTAGTGTCCCACTCACAATGGGAAACGCCATGATACTATTATTCTAATCCAATTAGAATAAGATAAATCAAAATCTCTATTTTAATTTATCATTGATTCACCCAGATCGATAAGTTCATGTCACCCTCCAAGATTGATATCTCACAATATGTCAAGGCAACCCATGTAACGAGAAAGTCATGTGGTATGACAAGCCTTTATATGCACGGTAACCTTGGAAATATAATCTCTTCATCAATATAACCCAATTGGTTAAGAGATATGGATAAGCATCAATCTCATAACAACCAATTATATTATTCACCTTAACTCTTTGTCGATCACACTAAGTTATGATAAAACCTTTTCAACCCATAATGTTATCCCGGCCGAGGAATTTAAATCAACCAAAGTAGGCGAAAAGCAGGTTATAATCTTCCATTACCCAACAGCGATTAATCGTCATCTTAGATACTCACAACCTTCATGCAACTTTCATTATACCTATATGGCATCTTCCTTATAACTTGTGGCTAGAGTCTCATCATATGTACGACTAAGTATAATAATCATTACATAAGATTCTTGGTACCCTCAAGTCAAAAGACCAATTCCATAGCTGTCCATTAGAAATCAACAACTGACACTTGGATAATTTACCATATGGTATCTCTAGGCAGGTCATCCAGTGCATGTTCAGTTAACAAGGCATCCATGTGTCCACTCGGACGTCCCTACATCCTAACTCGTAAGATCAGTTACTTTCTTCATAAAAAAGAAATGCGACCCATGCTAGTCTATCCGTAATAATGATATATGTATCTCATTACTACATTGACTAGGGATATTTTAATAATAAGTATATAACTTACATCTCACAACCACACCTCCTTGTGATTAATAAGTTACTACAATCTTATTCTACAGACTCTATTCTTTTACCAGATAACTTTTATCTCAATAATATATCTACCACTTGAATACATCAATTAATAGTTGTTTATGCATATTAGTGCCCAACAAAGAATGCAACACCAAAATCCTATACAAACAGATCTAACGTCTATTGTATCTAATACATATAGATTTATCATCACTATCATGTCACGACAACAACTTTTCTTTTGTATGTTTAGATGAACTCGTTCAATCTCTTTGTCACTTTATATAATCTCTTCCCAAGCGATGTACTACCTCAAAACATACTTAGATCGCTGATGAGACCCAAATTTCCATGACTCGTGTGATGGCTCCATTGTTATCACAATCTCTATTGGATCAACAATGTTAGGAACAAATTCAAATTCAGTTATGAACTTTACCATCTAAACCCGTTCTTTTAATACTTCCAAAGTAGCTATGTATACAGCTTAATATTTGAATAAGTAGTTGTATCGATCAAGAACTCTTTCTAGTTGATCACGCTACTACTATGAGTAAATACTTTCCTGAATGGGATATTTCTTTAGTCTTTCCTGACTGAGAACTAATATCAATAAATTCATGAACTCTTAGTTCATATTTCTCCATAATTCAAAACATATTTTTAAGTGCTTCTCAAACATTTAAGAATATTCATGACCATTATAAGATGTTTCGCAACAGAATTCACTTTGAATCTACTTTTGACCCTCAAAACATGTGAAACATTTGGTCTACTACATAGCATTGCATAATAGATAGATATTGTTGTAATAGCATCATGTATTCTATCTGTGCAGTCTTCCCCAACCTGTGTTCTATAACATTTCTTCTAGGAAAGTGATCCCATCCCTATCGGATAGAGTCTGCACACGGACTCTTTCACACAAAACCTTCTTAAGATTTTATCTATATACATGGATTTAGATAGATGTTAAGCATACTTCTAGATCTATCTCTATAGATTTACATTCCAAAGATGTGTGTTACATTTCTCAAATCTCAAACAGAGCAAATCTTTAGAGTTTCTGTTTATATATAGGGATATATCGTGTGTCAATAATATGCATTCCTATACAGTATTATGAATACGGTCTAACTCCCATTAACTTCTTATACACATTATTCCTCTTCATTCTTGAGAGAATCAAACACTTTGATTATCTTACCTAAATAAAAGTTTCAATTCATCTAAGGTTTAATTAATATCTAATTTGACTTTATGGATTCAAAACTTCAGATTGTATCACATATATCCTTACTAATATTCGTATAGAGGAATCCAATCAAAGGTTAGCATGGACATGATCATAGATAATGAGGTTCCGTCAAAGTCAACTTTTGTCTTTAATTTTAGCCTCCAGTACTAATCTTGTCCCTTTTTAACTTGAGCAGTACCATCTATGCTAATCTTTTAGATCTAAACCAACTTACAACATATAGATCTGACCTATTCTGGCAAGTCATCCAAGGTCCACATGTTGGTTGTCATGGATCTCACAATGAATTCCACTATATCAAATCTTACCTTCTAAGTCAACACTTTAACCTTTACTTCTTGCAAATTGTAAGTTCATCACCCTTAGTTATCAATCTAATATTGAAAACCATATGATCATATCTTAAGTAGATGAATTCCCTTACCTGGTCTTTGTAGAGCTGATGTCTTCTTAGAAACCGTAATCCTATTACTAGTTTGCACCTCATCAAACGAAGTATATGTACTAGCACATCTAGTCGATCAATTTTTTTTGTGGTTTCTTGAACCCCTTCAAGAATCACTCCCATTGTTTTCAAAAAATAAACAATTTCTCTAAGAATATAATATAAGATGACGTTCATCACAAATGTAGAATATAAATCATGTCCAACAACTCTTGTTGGATAATCTACAAAGAAATATTTCACACTTTTAAATGTGTTATTACCCAAACTAATTTCGAGTTTCATCAATTGATTAGATGGAATATGTTTTAGCATATATCATGCAATGTCTATTGCATATCCCAAAACAAGTTTGGAAGAATTGTCTAGCATAATAAATTGTAATATATCAAATATATACAACTTCCCTTCAAATACACTATTGTAGAATTATGTATTTATAGAAATCCACTGCAAGAGAATCTTGTTCTCTTTAGATAATCAATTATACCCTTGAATATTCTTTACTCCGATCATATTTAACTGTTAGAGTATGTTTATAAATGCTTTCCGTTTCTCGCTTAAACTTTTTGAACATTTCAAGACTTTCATGCATGACCTTCATCAAGTATATAATGTCATATCTAATATATTCATTGTTGAACTTAACAAGGTAAGAAAAGCTATACCTAACATTTGTAGACATTTGTCCAAACACATCAATATGGATTAGCACTTATTTATTTCTAATGTCCGAACTGGTTATAATCTAGATTATCATGTGTACATCTTTTGCTTTCTATTCTGATAATATACGTTTTGGGATATAGAATCCAAATATTATCAATCGTATTTCCACAGTAGATTCCATAATCAAGAATAACTATTATTCTTAATCTCAATGGAATAACTATTCATGTCTAAATATGACTTAGATATAATATTCTTCAGAAAAACTAGATGATAATATAAATATTCTTATCCCAAAATAGAACAAAAGGGTAACATTTGTGCACATTATATTCATCACTGAACTTAACAAAGTAAGAAAAGTTATACCTAACATATATAGACATGTGTCCAAACACATCAATATGGATTAGGACTCATTTATTTTTAATTTCAGAACTGGATATAATCTAGATTATCATGTGTACATCTTTTGTCGTCTATTCTGATAATATACATTTTGGGACATGGAATCTAGACGTTATCAATTGTATTTCCACAGTAGATTCCATAATCAAAAATAACTATTATTCTCAATCTCAATGGAACAACTATTCATGTCAAAGTCTCATTCATATTCCCAAAAGTATGGGATCAATATCTAGTATCTAATACTAAAGAGACTGAAAAGCAGTCTTAGTGCTCTCATCTTGTAATAAGATCTTCCCTAAGATTACTTCTTTCCATGATGATTATATATGCCTTACAGTTTTTATTATATTGTTTGTCTCTACAAAGATCATTGGTTTTTAGTATATGCCTTTATGCGCTTTAACTGTATTACTGACCGTCTAGAATCTTTCTTAAAGTTCGAAAAACACTACCTTTAAATACCATTAAAGGCTTCAATAGTCAATATTTGCCCTTACATTACGTTGATGATAAGTTCAACAATTTTAGCATATCCAACAGACTAGTGGGTAATATGAACCTAATTCATGTATCTGAATTTACAATAAATCGTGATAAGCTATCAAACAACGATTAGAGAGCTAAGTTAATACTTAGCCCATTTTCTTACTGTGCTTCTAAATAGCATTTAGAGTTTATATTGCTTAGTATAGTTCACCATTCAACTCTTTGAGATGAACAGAACTAGTATAAATCTCTGTATCGACATGCAACCTTTACAACTCATGATGACAAATATCACACATACTTGTTATATTCATCATATCATGATATTTGTAAATTGGCACTATTCTCGCAAAACTTCTTTAGTAGGAACAATTCTAATTTGAGAACAATTCTCACTATGCTGCTGTCACTTCTATAATTTTGGTCCGAAAAATTTTGTTGACATCTAACATGCCAATTAAATTTACAAATATACTCATTATTCAAATATGTAATGACAAGATAGATTAAAATTAATTGATGTAGGAAATTAATTTGACATGAACTTTTATCAAATCAATTATGCTCCTACTGAATTGATGATCCATTTACATTAATTATTGAAATTCATTTAAATTTCCAGTGGGCTAGGATCCCGTTTACTTTATTAGAACCTTGAGATTTTCAACAAATTGCTCAATAAAGTATTCAGGTAGATACACTATCAATGACATCTCTATGAGACTTCAAGATTATCAAGTAGACAACTAATTATCACACACATCTCGTGTACTTACTTGACACGCCTCTAAAATTTCATTTCTTTGAGTCACTAAACAAGAAATAAGACTTGAGTTAAATTCAACACATTGATCAGAAACATCATATGTTTCATAGTGATAAACATATTCACGAAATAGCAGCCTTTAGTTAATCAACAAATTGACATCGATAATAAACGCTGGTTTTTCACTATAATAGTCGAAGGCATGTATTAACAAATTTAATATTTTAATTAAGGGATTGGTCTCATCTCAATCATGTATAGTATCTCAATCACTTTTAATGCAAATTTAATATTTTAATTAAGGGGTCGGTCTCATCTCAATCATGCATAGTAATAACAACTAATATGTAATTACCATACATAATTAATAAGCGATCATTATGGATTACATTTACTCAATCTTTTGAACTATTAAGAAGACTAGATGGTTAATTTTAGTAGATATCGTATTCGACTATCTAATGTTAAATGCAAATACTCTCCATATTTCCTTTTTCAATTTGTATCATATACAAATTATGTTGTTACATTTCAAACAAGAAAGGCAAAAAATAAATTAACCTAGCAACCATAGTTAGTATCATACACTAGTTTATTGCAACCAATCATATAGTTTAAATCTATAATAATCTACTAAATCCATTCAATTAATATCACATATTAATTAGTGCATCAATTTATAGATTTAAGATTGACAATAATTGTCGAAACCAATTTAGACAAGATGGAACATAGCAACTGAAATTAAATAACTTATATCTAATTAATCAAGTAATTTCATATCAAAAAAGTCAATCAACTAAGTGTATTAATTAACCAACTTTATTAGCAATTGGAGATTACCATGAAATAACTCTTTATTTCATTGTTTAAGTTTTGGAAAGATTCAGGGTTGAAATCACAATTTGAATTATGTCAAAATTCAACTTTTATCCAAATAAACAATTTTGGCAAAACAAAATTTTCACAAAGTGTAAATTTTGACTGAATTGAAGAACTTCTAAAATTTTACAGAAGTTATAAATTGTAATTCAAACCCGAGGGCCCACTAGTCAAATTTGAACAATACGAGGCAAATTCTAAAATTTCAAAAATTTTAGGGTCTCTGTATGTATTTCAAACAGAGAGGGCTCACTGTGCAATTTCCAAAATTGCACAGCAGGCCCATCCCCAAATCTAGACAACAGCGGCTAAACCCTAGCCACCGCTGAAAAATGTAGTGCCCAAAGAGCGCTACTTTGGCGACTGCAGCGGTAGGCGCCAGAAAAATCTCTGGGCCTCCTATGCTACTGCGAACAGGGCGGCAGTGCAACACCTACCCTCGCTGTTATTCGCGCTATAGCAAAAGCGTTGCCATTCCCGTAGTACCTTGCTGCTATGGTGCCGACCATTTGCCGCCGAAACTATTCCAGCAGTAGTCTAGTCTGCCCACCACAATTTTTTTTCTTTTTTTTTTTTTTGCAAATAACAGGTCAAGAAATCAAATTTCACGATTAGAAATCTGAATCCCATTCAGATTTAATTGTCAATAGTACAAATCAAATTGATACATATAACAATAACAATTATTGTGAATTTTATCGATAGTATAAAACAAGCTAGATTTTTTCACCCGTTCGTTGCATTGGTAATGTTATAGTGTACATTTATATCAAAATTGATGTGCGAGTGTGGACATCATCTCATAAATAAAATATAATATACCAGTTGCACTGTATAAAATTATGAATTGATATGCGAATTACAAATCACCATGGGATATTTGTTGTAAAATACCCGAGTCTATAGTTCTGGACTCCTCCAAAAACTTTGTTCAAGTTCACATGTCCAACCTATATAAAGATGTAATAATTAGCAGTCAAATAATCAGATCACAATCAACTGTTACAACTATGAGTCTAGCCTCCCACTTGTGCGTTGTACGGGAAGACTGATTTAAAAAAAAAAGATATCAGTAACAATGAATAATAAATATTGAATAGATACATGTCATCGGATTTGTATAATGAAATCAATAAATCTACAGTTTTAATTTAGTATTTGAAACGTTAAATTAATATTTTATTAATAATATATTAGTAGTTAATCACTTATATACTAGATTAATGTTTTACTATATTTTACTTTTAAATCATCTAACTTATTTAATATTATTAGTTAACAATCTAATAATATGTATTGGGCACATCGATATCCGTATTCCTTTGATACATATTCAGATAAAAAATTTTATACTCAGAAGAAAGTTCCTTCCCGACGTACCCTTTTTATGAGTAAAATTTAAAATTGATAGTTATAATTAAAGTATCAAATATGATACGTTTGTAAAGAAATGCAAGTTAGACTTTTTAATATAAAAATATACCATATATATCGGGCATCCTAAAATGGAAAATGAGACCGAATAATCGGAATGGAAGTAGTAATTTTTTTTTTTGTGTACTTCCTTTTCTTCATGTACATTTCATATCTCTTTGTTCATACCTGTTTTCACTAAAATTCATTATTATCTTCATTAAATTAAAAATAACGATATATGAATTCAAGACTGATTAATAATCAATTAGTGTTCAACCCGTACATTGCACGGGGAAGTAAATTCCCAATGTTTCATATTAAAAAAATTCATTACATAAATTACAAAAAAGAAAGAATAGTTGCAATAATAATTAAATAAACTGAAATTAAATAATAACATGAAATCAATCAATGTATTACAGGCCTCATATCTATAGAGAAAAAAGACAAAAAAATAAATTATTTGCATCATGTATAAAAAAATATATATATTAATAGTTACCTGTTTATGTATTCAATTAATAGTTTACTATATTTTACTTTTATATCACCTAACTTATATAATATAATACGCATTGGATATGTACATACCAATATTCACTTAATACTCATTCTCATAAAAATTTTCACGTTTATTCAGGAATCCATTCGGATTGTGGAATGCATTTTGTCGATTCTACTTTTCGTACGAAGTTATAACATTAATTAAATTGATCATTTATTTCTTCCATAAATCTAATTTCGTAGGTTTGTGGATTTAGAGATGCTGCAGACAAAATGACTTAAGACACTGTAGAAAAACTGACTTATTAATTAGAGTAACAACTAGTGGCAATTTATGAAATTTTTATTTTCATTTCTTATAACTTTTTATTATAAAAATTAAAATAGATTGATTAGGTTTTTGTGGTGCACGTATGGGGGAGAAGATAGGAGGTGAAAAAGCATTTATAATTGCTAAGAATGTGATGGTTATTTGTGTTATTTAAGTTTGACCATTTTCGTATGTTTGAAAAATTGGTGAGATTAATTAAAAAACATAGTGCTAATATAATTGGCCATCAAGTATATATGTGGTTAATAATAATATTTTCTTTGATATAAACATGCGAGAATAACAATATGAAATCAATCGATATTTTAAAGGCTTCACATCTATAGAGAAAAAAAGACAAAAAAATAAATTATTTGCATTTTCTACAACATATATATTAATAGTTACCCGTTTATATACTCGATTAATGCTTTACTATATTTTACGTTTATATCATCTAGCTTATTTATTATTATTAGTTAATAGTCTAATAATGCGTATCAGATACGTACATAGCATTCACTCGATCCCAATCACATAAAAATTTTCTTGTTTGTCTGGGAATCCAACTAGATTGGTCAATGTATTTTGTCAATTCTACTTTTTATATGAAGTTATAACATTAATTAAATTAATTTTTTATTTCATCCATAAATCTAATTTCATTGGTTTATGATTTTAGAGAGGCTGCAGTAAGACATTGTAGAAAAACTGACTTATTAATTAGGGTAATAGATAGTAGCAATTTATTTTTTACAAACAAAGGAAATTTTTATTTTCGATTCATAATAGCTTTTTATTATAAAAATTGAAATAGATTGATTAGCTTTTTTGTGGTGCACGTAGAGTGAAGAAGATACAAGGGGAAAAACATTTATAATTGCTAAGAATGTGATGGTTATTTGTGTTATTTTAATTTTGATCATTTTCGTATATTTGAAAAATTAGTGAGATTAATAAAAAGGTAGTGTCAATATAATTAGCCTTCAAGTATATTTGTGGTTAATAATAATATTTTCTTTAAGTGAAAACACGCGAGAATAGCAACATGAAGTCAATCGACATTTAGAGGCTTCTCATATATGGAGAAAAAAGACAAAAAAAATATTATTTGCATTCTATGCAAATATATATATTAATAGTTACCCGTTTATATATTAATAGTTACCCGGGTATATACATAGTATTCACTCGATACTTATTCACATAAAAATTTTCATGCTTGTCTAGGAATCTAAGCGGATTGGGGAATGCATTTTATCGATTCTACTTTTCATATTTAAATTGATTCTTTGTTTATTTTGTAAATCTAATTTCATAAGTTTATGAATTTAAAGGCGCTGTAGATAAAATGACTTAAGACATTGTAGATAAACTAACTTATTAATTAAGGTAATAGCTTGTGGCAATTGGCAATTTATTTTTTTACAAAATCAAGGAAATTTTTATTTTTGATTCTTATATTTATTATAAAAATTAGATTGATTAGGTTTTTTGTTGTGCACGTAGGGGGAAGAAGATAGGAAGGGAAAACATTTATAATTGTTAACAATGTGATGGCTATTTATGTCATTTTAATTTTGACTATTTTAGCATATTTAAAAAATTGGTGAGATTAATAAAAACACGTAGTGTCAATATAATTTGCCTTCAAGTATATATGTGTTTAATAATAATAATATTTTACTCGAGTGAAAACATGCGAGAATAACAACATATAAATGAAAATTGTTAACAAATGAAATAGTTGGCATAATGGTTTAAAAACATGTTATTTTCAATAAATAGGTCACGAGTTCAATCCTTTACCATTACATTTATAACAATTTTTTTATTAAAAGTGATAAATTTCTTTTGTATAGATTAATTATAATGTAATTTTTTAAAAATTAGAACTTTGAAAATTACATGCTATTGTCATAACAATAATTATTTATTTATTTTGAAAAGAAAGTAGTCTTTCATTCATTAATAGAATTCCCCATGAATGAAGAAATAAAAATGGGTATACAATCAAACTAATGAAAATTCAGTTGTGTTTATAATAGATTATACTCACCATTTCTATATAAATTGAATGTGATATGAGTGTTTAAAAACTAGAGTGACAAGGAAAACTGGGTTTTGAAATTTATGATTTTAAATTTTTATTAAGTATCTAGATGTAGAAAGATTTTATGAAATCCATAAGAATCTAAGGGTGATAGGTCGAATTTTAGCAAGAATGTTGCAAGTGTATTTTCAAGCTTATACATAAAATTCCATTGAAATCCACTATTTAATGGAATTCATTAGATTCCATAGTTAATTGAGGACATTAGAATTCTATAGAATCTATAGAATTCTGAATTGAGGATACCGAATTTCTATGAAATCCATAGAATTCTAAATTTGGGACACATGGAATTGTATGGATTAGTCCACCAAATTCCATATTGAGGACAATAACAGAGATGTGATCATTACTCCCTATAAACTGGGGAATATATTACTTTTTTACATTACTAAGGGAACTTTTCTACATTGTTAATTATTATGATTTATAGAAGAGCATATTAGTGTACATATATCACTTTAATTTTTTTCTTCAATTCATGACCCTCTTCTATTTATCTTCTTAATTAAGAATAAAATTAACAAGTGAAGAGTTCATACTCGAGACATGTTTAGATATCACATACATGGACATGATTCCAAAGCAAAAACATAGCGGGTTAATGCATAGTAATCTGATGTTGCACAGCAAATTAATTGTTGGGAACATACATAAAAGAGATATTTTCGATGCTTCTCTATAGGTATCTACTGCAGGAAGAGATTCATGTTATCGTCAAAGGACAAAAAATTGGGTGAGAAAAGGCCAACCTCTTCTGGTTGTGACAAATGTGCAGGTTCAGACCATATTTTTCCATTTGAGATAGCATCTTCCTGAAGCCAATAGAGAGGACTCAGTATATAACAATTTGGCTCGTAACAACTATTTACTTGATCACACGGTTCAGCCCATAAATTTCCTCCTGTCGAGCCAAGAAATGTTAAATCATCATACGCCACCCAATTAGCATTATTGAAGGATGGCACTGAATTAGTCAATTCTTCGAGGTTTGAGGGTCCGGCCATAACAAAGGTTTTGGGGTTCGGTTCATTTAGTAACATGCAAGGATTGATCTCAATAGGTTGTTCCTTATGAACCATTTCTGACAGTACCGGGGAAGCTTTGGAAGATTGTTGCTTCGTTACTTTTGCACTCCTAGCTGATGCACTTCTTTTGCTACATTTCTTTAGATGTGCATGCCAATAGTTTTTCACATCGTTGTCTGTTCTTCCGGGTAGATTTGCTGCAATGGAAGACCACCTATGGTTTGCAAAATGAGCAACTTATAACACTATATCAAAATACTTCCCTTCGCCTAAGGAAAATTCAACATAACATTCAAAAAAATCTCTAAGTACCATACTACTTGTGAAACTAAATGTACAATTTTTATTAAAATTCAGTCCTATTTCAATCCAATAGCTCTACTTAATTAGAAGGGTTATAATATATATGCCCAATCTGTAATAGTATATCATTGGCGTCCATTTATGATATATAAATTTCAATTATCATAATAATAATCTCGTACTTGTTACCGAGTTTGGCATGTAATTCTATGATAAGATCAACTTCCTCTTTGCTGTAGTTTCCACGTTTTACTCCAGGCTTGAGGTAATTAACCCACCGCAGTCTGCAACTCTTCCCACTTCTTCTTAAACCTGAGAGATCAAACATACAAGATGGAGAAACTAAGTTTCAGTTTTGCTGAATCCAGTGCATTTGATGACACAGCTAGAAGTATACTCAACTCAAAAGTTAATATGACATCTCTTGTTATGAAATTAGGTTTTTCTTCTCTCAACTGGGGTTCAATTTTTCAAAATTATAAATGGGTTGGCAGATGCAATTGCCCGTGTTGGCTTGAATATTTTTTCTTCTTTTTTTTTCCCGAATGTTATGTAGAATATATACTTTTTTAATATATACGATGCTTGAGTAGAACTAATTCTTTTTTCCTCTATTGTAGACCCTGCCAAAAAAAATTCTAGATCTGCTTGGATCGAGCTAGGGTTTCTTATGGATCGATCCATGGGGGAAAAACCATGCATGTGAAAGAAATGAAGTATTTGCAGTTACCAGCAAATTTTGGAAGCAATTGCGAGTTCCAGTGGCCATGTCTTTGAATATATGCTCGTAACTTGCAATCTTCGTCTTCGCTCCACGCACCTTTCTTCATTCCATCTTTGTCAACAAAAGAGGGCTTCACCATTTTCTGTGTTGGTGCTCAAACAAAGCTGGGGACAAAGCCCACAAGTCCTTATTATGCATATATAATCCAAAAAAGACAAATTTTATTTAGTTGGAATTGGATGTCCAGGTGCGAGACAACCCATGAAATGGATGGTTGGAGGAAGAGAAGCAACAGGAAGTCTTTTTTAATTAGTATTTACTCATTAATCGACTTTTGTGGGTTTTCAATGACAAAAGGCCGTTCTTCAACCAATCTTGAAGCCGCCCTATGACTTTTAAAAATGGTATGAATATTTTAGGGCAATTACTATATGCTCAAAGTCATCAACGTGTATATATATATATATATAATATATATATCGAGGAATTTAAATGTTAAGCATTAGAAATATATTTAAAGAAAAACTCATTTTACATTCCAAAATCATTAAGAGATCTGCATTATAATATATATTAATTAATTAACTGCAGTCTTTAATTTTTTGTGATTAAGTACGTCGGTTTGAAAATCCAAGTGCAAGATAGTGTTCATTTCATGAAAAAAGAGTACAAGAGGGGTCCAAGTAGAACTTTCCGAAAACTAAACAATAAAAGAATAGACAAATGCATCATCAAAAAAATTCCAACTCTCAAGCCGTTTTTTCCTTGACCATTCTAACATAAGCAATTTCTTCCTTTTATGCGTTGCAATAGATCAGCTAGCCAATCAGCAGCTTCAAAGGTGAAGAATGACACATCCTTGCAATTTCTGAATAAAATTTCTGAATCCCAGCAATTTTGTGCCTGCAATTCCCATGCATATTGCCCTTGTTAGGACAAAATTATTATGTTGGCTCGCTCTAATTTTTATTTTTACTGTCAAAAATTATCTTTGCATAGACACTTTAATTAAGTTTTTATTTTTTCATGCATTTGTACTTGGCCGAAATAGTTGACATAGCTTGTAAAATTTCTTAAGGTCAAATTCATGCATAAACCGAAACCTAATTGCTCTAGAATTTTACTTATCATGTTTTCTAGGTTAAGGTTTTGTGTAATTAAATTCCTAAGCAAGTACGAATTGTTACCAATTCTAATAATTTACTTATTTTGCTAGGTTTTCTCAAACAATATACTTACCCTTTATAACTTGACTTGTGTAATGATGATGAGTAAAAGAAAAACCATATATATATATATATATATATATGTATGAAGCTTTCATTACGATGTAAGACAAGGACGATGACATGACAAATAATACAACTCCAGTTTGCAAACATTGTTCACATTCTAAAGTTTGTGTTGTTGGTGCACCTGACTTCTTTGACTGAATATCAAGTCGTGCTTGTTGGAAATCCACTTGAAGGAATTGAAGTTCAAGCTCATTTACAACACGGCACATTGTTTTGGAAGCATGGGAGTACATCTTGCGTGCCTTGAAGAGCCACATGGGAGTGTTGAAGAAGAGATGGAGAAGGAAGCATTAGGAAGTCATTCATTAATTTCACAAGCTGTGTTTTTTCAAACTATTTCTATCCCTGGGGAAAAAACTCATTTGATGGGTTGACCTGCGCCTTTGGAATCTCATCTTCCTCTTTAGATTATCTCCCATGACCTTCTCTTCTTTGACCTCTGTTGTCCCATCATTCAAACCTTGCGTCGACCTAGAAGGTAGACCATGACATGTTGGAGGAGGATAAGATTCAAGAGGCTCTACCATTAGAGGTCCATCTAGATCTTCTAAAACCCTAAGATCAACAACCCTTAACTTTCTATTGGCCATTGGAATACTCAGAAACCAATGAAAAGTCTTACCTAATGATCTAGAGCTGGAGATCACGTGAAAAGTGTTGGAAGTAAACTTGATTTGGGCCTAAACAAAAACTTGGGCCTATAAGCCCAATAGAAAGAATTTTCTAGAAGAGGTCCAATAAGCCCATTAACTAGAAAGCTCTTTTGGATAAGTTTTAGGAGATATTTTTAAAAAATATTTCTAGATAGTTTCTAGATATTTGTAATGGATAAATATCTAAGATATTTTTATAGAGAATTCTAGAGGATGAATTATAGCCGTTAGATTAAGAGAATTGTAGCAAAATCCTAGCCAGTGGTTAAGGAGGTGCCGCTAGTATAAATAGGGGTGTTGTGTTCTAATTTGTGTGATATGAGTGAAGTGAAAAAGTGAAAGAAAGAAAAGAGTTCCTTGGTAATATTTTCTCCTCTTCTACTACCATTTCCATTGCTCCCTTCTTCAAACCTTTCAAGCATTCTTCCTAAAAAATAATTTGCATATTCCAACAAAGTGGTATCAAAGCAATTTCAAGGAAGAGCCATTAAAAAGTCATGGCTATGGGTAGTATGACATCCTTTCAAGTTCCATCACAAAAGGGAAGCAACTACGAAAATTGAAGCATCAAGATGAAGGCTTTACTTGGAGCACATGATGCTTGGGAGGTATCACTATCCTAACAACAAAGGGATAGTTTAAGAGATTCAAGAAAGAGAGACAAGAAAGCTCTCTTCCTCATCTGTCAAGCATTGGATGATGATGGGTTCAAGAAGATTTTCACTGCAAAATCTGCCAAGGGAGCATGGAAGAAGCTCCAAATTTCCTACAAAGGAGAAGAGAAAGTAAAGAAGATACGTCTTCAAACTCTAAGAGGTGAATTTGAGGCATTACATATAAAAGAATCTGAGTCTATATCTGATTATTTTTCAAGAGTCTTGGCTGTTTCAAATCAATTAAAAAGAAACGGTGAGAAATTAGAAGATGTGAGAATTATGGAAAAGATACTCCGGTCTTTCGATCCCAAGTTCAAACGTAGTATTGTGACAATCGAAAAAACAAAAGACTTGGTGGATATAACGATCGAGCAACTTCAAGGATCGTTACAAGAGAAAGAAGAAAGCCAAGGCAACAATAGAAGTCAACACGGCTGAAGTAGTGGTTGAGGTAGAGGAGGCAGAGGATGAGGCGGTAACCACAATGGTGGCCGAGAATGGAACTTCAACAACAATAATTTTGAGAAAAAGAAACCTCAACAAGAGGAAGTGGAAGGGGATAATCAAACTCAAGGTACAATAAATCTCAAGCCCAATGTTTTAAATGTGAAAAGTTTGGTCATTATGCTTGGGAGTGTAGGACTAAAAATAATAGAGTTGAGGAGAGGACTAACTATGTAGAAACAAAAGAAGATGACATGCCACTACTACTAGCACACAAAGTTGATGATGAAAGTCAAGAAACCACATGGTATTTTGACACTAGAGTAGGCAATCATATGTGTGGAAGAAAAGGTATATTCATAGAGCTCAATGAAAAGGTGAGTGGCGATGTTTCTTTCAGGATGAATCTAAAGTACCAGTACAAGGAAAAGGTAACATTCTTATCCATGCTAAGGATGGAAGTCATCGCATGATTTCTACTATTTATTATGTGCCCGACATGAAAAACAACATCATAAGCTTGGGTCGGCTCTTAGAGAAAGGCTATAAGATTTATTCGAAAGATTATTGCCTTTTATAATAGATGATAAAGGAAAATTAATAATCAAGGTGAGAATGTCAAAGAATAGATTATTTCCTCTAAACATCCAAAATAATGTTGCAAAACAGCTTAAAGCTTGTTATAAAGATGCATCATGGCTTTGGCATCTCTGGTTTGGGTGCCTTAATTTTGGAGGACTTTAGCTACTATCCAAGAAAAATATGGTGAAGGGATTACCACATATTAACCATCCTAATCAGCTTTGTGAAGGATGCTTGTCTGGAAAGTAATTTTGAAAAGCTTTCCAAAGGAGGATAACTCAAGAGGCTAGAAGCCGCTTGAGCTCATACATGCAGATGTTCGCGATCCAATTAAGTCAAGTTCTCTTGGTAAGACCAATTATTTCCTTCTCTTTATAGATGATTTTTCAAGAAAAACATCGGTGTATTTCTTGAAGGAAAAATCAAAAGCTTTTGAAGTTTTCAATAAGTTTAAAGCTACAGTAGAGAAAAAAAGTAGACGTCCTAATTAATCGGTAAGGTCCAATCGAGGAGAAAAGTTTACTTCTAAGGAGTTCTTGAAGTTCTATAAGAAAATAGAATTTGACATTCTTTAATAGTTTCAGGATCCCCCCAATAGAATGGAGTGGTAGAAAGAAAGAATAGAACTATCTTCAACATGGCACAAAGCTTGCTCAAGAGCAAGAAAATGCCAAAAAAATTTTCGGCAGAGGTTGCTGCATGTGCAGTCTGCTTATCCGACCAATCTCCAGCAAGAAGTGTATGGGAAAGGCACCGCAGGAAGCTTAGAGCGGAAGGAAGCCAGAGAATTTCCCACTTACGTGTCTTTGGGAATATTGCTTATACACATGTACCAGACAAGACAAGAAGAAAGCTTGATGACAAAAGTGATAAGCTCATTTTCATTGGCTATGATACGAGCTCAAAGGGCTACAAGCTTTATAGTCTAGCAAATGGAAAAGTAATCATCAATCGAGATGTGGAGTTCACTAAAGAAAGCAGTTGGGATTGGAATACTCTTGAAGAAAACTATAATTTCTTTCCCTACTTTGAAGATGAGCATGAGAAGCAGTCAACATGGATAAGAAGCTGAAGTGTCCAGCACGCCACCCATTTCGCTGATAATATCTGAAGAGAGAAATTCTCTACCATCTTTCTTGAATGAAAGAAATGAAGAACGCACAAGAAGCTTACAAGATATATATGGGGATACTGAGAGGCTTGATAATCTCACCCTTTTTTATCTCTTTGTAGACTGTGAACAATTAAACTTTGAAGAAGCTGCACAAGATAAGAAGTGGAAAAGTGCGATGGATGAAGAAATCAAGGCCATTGAGAAGATTGACATATGGGAGCTTACCTCACTTCTAAAAGGAAACAAGCCTATTGAAGTCAAGTGGGTTTACAAGGCAAAGAAGAATGCCAGTGGAGATGTTGAGCGATACAAGGAAAGACTTGTAGCAAAAGGCTATAGTCAACGGGCTGGCATCGACTATGATGAGGTATTTGCTCCAGTCATTCATTTAGAAACTATTAGACTAATTATTTCTTTGGCAGCACAAAATAGATGGAAGATTTATCAAATGGATGTGAAGTCTGCTTTTCTCAATGGAGTACTTGAAGAAGAGGTCTATATAGAACAACCTTCGGGGTATATTGTGAAGGGACATGAAGACAGAGTCCTAAAATTCAAGAAAGCTCTTTATGGGCTAAAGCAAGCATCGAGAGCATGGAACAGCCGAATTGACAGGTACTTTAAAGAGAATGGTTTCATCAAGTGTCCTTACAAACATGCTCTATATATCAAGATCAAAGATGGAAACATTTTGATAGTATGCCTCTATGTGGACGACTTAGTCTACACAGGAAGCAACCAAAGCATGTTTGCTAACTTCAAAGAAATGATGAAAAAAGAGTTTGAGATGACAGACATTAGGCTAATGGCATGATATCTTGGAATTGAAGTTAAGCAAAAGGAAGATGGGATTTTCATCTTACAAGAAGGATATGCAAAGGATATCCTTGAGAAATTCAAGATGGGAGATTGCAATCTGGTAAGTACGCCCATGGATTATGGAGTCTAGCTATCCCAATATGACACAGCAGAGAAGGTAGACCCAACTCAGAGCTTAGTTGGAAATGTATGCTACTTAACCTGTACAAGGCCAGATATTCAATATGTAGCTGGTCTAGTTAGCCGTTACATAGAGACTCCAACGGTTACTCATCTAAAGGCGGGAAAGAGAATACTTCGCTACATCATAGGTACGATCAATTTTGGCTTGTTCGATTCTCAGTCTAATGATTATAAGCTCGTTGGATATTCTGATAGCGATTGGGCTAGAGATTTTGATGATCAAAAAAGCACTTCCGATCTAGTTTTGTGTTCTTCACGGGAGAGACCGCCTTCACATGGATGTCAAAAAAGCATCCAATTGTCAGTCTTTCCATATGTGAGGCTGAATGTGTTGCTGCTACAATCTGCGTGTGCCATGCAATCTGGCTTCGAATCTTACTAAAGGAGATGAGTATGTCAAAAAAAGAGCCGACACAGATTTGTGTCGACAACAAATCAGCTATGGCCCTGGCGAAATGAGGCCATTAACTAGAAAGCTCTTTTGGATAAGTTTTGGGAGATATTTTTAAGAGATATTTCTAGTTAGTTTATAGATACTTGTAATGAATAAATATCTAAGATATTTGTATAGAGAATTCTAGAGGATGAATTATAGCCGTTAGATTAAGAAAATGGTGGCAAAATCCTAGCCATTGGTTAAGGAGGTGCCACTGGTATAAATAGGGGTGTTGTGTTCTAATTTGTGTGATATGAGTGAAGTGAAAAAGTGAAAGAAAG
The DNA here is from genome assembly GCA_963692815.1 of Nyctanthes arbor-tristis. NCBI lineage: Eukaryota > Viridiplantae > Streptophyta > Magnoliopsida > Lamiales > Oleaceae > Nyctanthes > Nyctanthes arbor-tristis. The sequence continues at coordinate 35,988 of CAVNYN010253906.1, read as the reverse complement.
AAAAGAGTTCCTTTATAATACTTTGTCCTCTTCCACTGCCATTTCCATTGCTCCCTTCTTGAAACCCCTCAAGCCTTTTTCCTAAAAACTAATTTCCATATTCCAACAAAAAGGAAGAAATAGAAAAACTTTGGAGTCTGCCAAATGAAGCAAAAGAAAAATGTTGAAAGCTCGCAAGGTGGAACTCAATGTTGACCAACCTATATTTAGAGTCCAGAGTTCCATGCCCCATGGCCCAACCATATAAAAAGGCATGCTCACTAATGCTAACACATTCCAATGTAGTCCCATTCATGTTTGAAATCCCATCGTCATATGCACTGGTACATTTTTGTCTAACTCTGAAAATTTAATACCATATCTGCAAAATACAATCTTTTGCCAATGGAATTTTTTTCTTTGACATAACAAGGTCGATTTTGACCTCATATGCAAAGGGGTCTACCACAAGGAAAACAATTGGTTAATAATAATTTGGGCCTTATATCTCAAATGGGCTTGGAAAGTGGGCCTAATTGCTGGCCTATAACGGTACTATTTTGTTATCGTCTTATTTTGATTCTAATTGTAAATACAAGCATTGCACAATTTCCAAGGTAATTCATTTCATAGTTTTTCACATTTCACATTTTACTTCTTATTTCATCCCTCATATATTTATTCCCACATTGGAGGGCTTTGAGGCCATTCCTTGAGGCCTTCTTTACAAGTCACCTCAAATTCGATCTACTCACCCGCCAGAGTAGAAAAGTCAAGTATCCCACTTTCTATAATGTATAGATAATAAAGATAAAGATTCGCTTTAGGATCAAGTTCATAAAACAAAAGTGTCAAGATCCTTAACTCTTACTAATTAGGCAAGTGTCATTTGGAAAACAAATGCTTACTTTACTATAAGGTAAGTGTCATTTGTAAATGTTTTGGAATTTTAAATTACTTGACGTGAGTATAAATCTCATGCGTTAATTAATTAGTGTACAAGAAGATATTTTTACATAGATTTTTGTGGTTCTTCAACAATAATTCATGAATGGAATACTATCTGGTTCAACAGCCCAGTGGAGTGGACTCAGAATATAAGAGCTTGATGAGGAGTTTGATAAATCATTAAATGGTGTCTCAAAGGAACTGCTGTTGCCATTGGAATTATCAACCAAAAACGGTTTGGTCCAGAAATTTTCTTCAAACAAAATCCAACTAGTCGTGTCATGATTTCAGATTCCGCAGCCTTAATTCATGGCCATTCTTGGTCATTAATTTATTATTATGAAATTATTAAACTATAGGTTACATGTATGCAATACATGTATATGTGATAATTGGTTTTAAATTTTTTGTTAACTTTGAATTTAAATTCCAATGGTTTTAGGAATAAGAAACAATCATAAATTCAAATATTGGTGTGGTTGTGTATGTATTTTAAGGTAAATTAATTGAAGCAACATGTCACCAAAGTAATCTCTCTTGTGGAAATTGATTTATTTCGAAATACAAATGGTCATGTACATATAACTTATATGAATATTAATCAGCCCAAAGGAGGGTTAAAATTTGACAGAATTACATGTGCACCTGTGGTGATAAACACGTGATGATTATTCTGTGTTACACGTAAACAATAAACCGGCCCAAAGGAAGATTTATTGTTCGACATGTTCTTATTGTCAGTGTTTGATTACTACACCAAGATATCACTTACAAGTTAATGTTTTGTCCAAAGATAAAACATTAATAGAGTGCCCAGTATCTTGAGATGGGTTTTACTTTTATTTGAATTTATTATTGTGATTTTTGGTATTGAAGATTGATGTGAGCTTGTTTTGTGTGTTTGTTGTTCTCTGTTCAGCTATGACTCTTGCTAATATTACTACCAACATCAACTCTATTCCCTTACTAAATGGTTCCAACTTCAAGTCATGGCGAGAGAACTTATTAATAGTTCTCGAAGTCATGGATCTCAACCTTGCATTGAGGGAAGATTCTCCTCCACTTCTTAAAGATCAGAGTACCTCTGATCAAAAGAGGGATATGGAGAGATAAGAGAGATCAAATCACATGTGTCAGATGATCATGAAGAAGGCCATTCCAGAAGCGTTCAGGGGCACACTTTCTGAAAATATTGTAACAGCTAAAGATTTCCTTATTGATATTGAGAAAAGGTTTGTCAAGAATGAAAATGTTGAAATTGGTACACTCTTGGCAAATCTTATTTCAATGAGGTATACAGGTAAAGGCAATATTAGGGAGTACATCTTAGAGATGTCTCATCTTGCTTCAAAGTTGAAAGCATTTAAGCTCGACCTATCTGAGGACTTGCTAGTGCACTTGGTTCTTATATCTCTTCCATCACAGTTTAATCAATATAAAGAGAGCTATAATTGTCAAAAAAAGACTTGATCTCTGAATGAGCTCATATCACACTGTGTTCAGGAAGAGGAAAGGTTTAAGCGAGATAAGACAGAAAGTGCTCATCTGGCCTCAACCTCAATAAAAAAAAAAAGACAAGGGAAACAAAAGAAAGAAGAATAAGAAAGCTACAAACATAGCACCTCAAAAGAAACAACAAAAGAAAACGGATAATTCAGAAGGCACTGGTTGTTTCTGTTGTGGAGTTGAAGGGCATAAGAAGAAGCATTGCATCAATTACCACGCTTGGCGTGCTAAGAAAGGTATGCCTCTTATGGTTTATTCTGAGGTTAATTTAACTTCGGTACCTAGACATACATGGTGGATAGATTCTGGTGCAAGCACTCACATCAGTGTGTCTATGCAGGGCTGCCTGAGTTGCTGAAAACCAAGTGATGGTGAAAGATACATCTATTTTGGCAATGGCCAAAGGTTGAAATAGAGGCAATAGGGAAATTTAGATTATTGTTAAAGACTGGACATTATTTGGATCTTGATGAGACATTCGTTGTGCCGTGTTTTAGATGGAATTTAATTTCCATTCCTGTTTTGGACAAATTTGGTTATTTTGGTTCATTTGGAAATGGAAAATTTAGTTTGTTTCATGATTCAAAACTGGTTAGTTTGGGTTCTTTGTCAGGATACAATTATCCTTATTTTATTGATACAATTGCTTTATTTAATGAATCCTTGCAATTAAGTAAACAAGGTGTAAAATAAAATTAACCAATGAGAATTCTGCTTCATTATAGCACAAGAGATTAGGTCACATCTCCAAACGGAGAATTGAGAGACTTATGTCAGATGAAATTCTTGATCCCCTCGATTTTGCAGATTTTGATGTTTGCACTAATTGTATAAAGGGGAAACAAACTAACAAAAGAAGATTTGAAACTAGTAGGACTTTGGACGTCTTAAAACTTATACATACGGGCATTTGTGGGCCATTTCCAACTTCTTCTTGGAATGGCCAATAATATTTTATAATATTTATAGACGAATTTTTCAAAAATAGCTACATATATCTTCTTCATGAAAAGACGCAGTCGCTAGATGTGTTCAAAAACTATAAGGCTGAAGTTGAGAACCAACTCGGCAAAAGGATCAAAAGCATCAGATCTGACCGCGGTGGTGAATACTATGGTAGATATGACAATTCGTGTAAACAACATCCAGGCTAGATTCCTAGAGGAATGCAGTATCATCCCACAGTACACTGTGCCGGGTCCGCCCACAATGAATGATGTTGCTGAAAAACGAAACAGAATGGTTAAGGACATGGTGAGGAGTATGATATCTCACACGACGCTCTTCCGAGAATCACTCTGGGGAGAAGCACTCAAGACTGTAGCTTATCTTCTTGCTAGAGTTCTGACAAAAGTAACTACAAAACCCTTATGAACTTTGGACAGGCAAAAAGGCTAGCTTAAAGCACTTGCACATTTGTTGATGTCCAGCTAAGGCAAGGCCTTATAAGCCTAATGAAAATAAACTAGACTCAAGAAACGTGAGTTGCTATTTTATTGGATACTTTGAAAGATCTAGGGGGTACAAGTTTTATGATCCTACTACTAAGTCTATTTTCGAGTCAGGAAATGCTCAGTTCTTTGAGGATGTCGAGTTTGCGGGGGGAGATGTGGTTAGAGACTTTGTTCTTGAAGAAGAATATGTTGATATTCCCACAAGTGTTATTGGCATTGGTCAGGATTCCATTCCTAATTTTGTTCAAGACATAACAAATCAAGATAATGTCAAAGAACCTCCCAATGAAGTAACAGTTCTAGAAGAACAAACTCTATCACCTCAAGAACCTATGCCATTAAGAAGATCCACTAGAGAGAGAAGTGCAATGCCAGGTGACAACATTGTATTTCTTCAAGAACATGAGGATGACGTTGGAATGATAAAAGATGATCCAATCAACTTCCCTCAAGCCATGGAAAGTTCTAATTCTCAAAAGCAGATTGATGCCATGAATGAGGAGATTAAGTCCATGAAGGATAATGATGTGTGGGATCTCATACCATTACCAAAAGGTGCGAAACCTATTGGCTGTAAATGGATATTAAAACCAAAAGGGATTCCAAAGGCAATGTGGAGAGATACAAGGCACGTCTTGTTGCAAAGGGCTTTACACAAAAGGAAGGCATCAACTACAAAGAGACTTTCTCTCCAGTTTCTTCGTAAGACTCTTTCAGAATTATAATGGCATTAGTGGTGCATTTAAATCTTGAGTTACATTAGATGGATGTAAAGACAGTGTTTCTAAATACTGACATTCATGAAACAATTTATATGGTGCAAACAGAAAACTTTGTATCAGGAGATCCAAAGAATATGGTTTGCAAACTTAAGAAATCCATCTATGGACTCAAGCAGGCATCTCTACAATGGTATTTCAAATTTCGTCAAGTGATCATCTCTTTTGGATTTGAGGTGAATTTAGTTGATAATTGTGTATACCATAAGTTCTGTGGGAGTAGATATATTTTCTGGTTTTATATGTCGATGAAATTTTGCTTGGCTAGCAATGATATAGGCTTATTATACGAAACCAAGAGATTTCTAGCTAAGAATTTTGAGATGAAAGATCTTAGTGACGTCTCTTTTGTATTAGGTATTCAGATACACCGAGATCGCTCTCGGGGTATTCTTGGATTATCACAAAAGGGCTATATTGAAAAGGTTCTTAAAAGATATGGCATGCAGCATTGTAAACCAGGTGATACCCCTATAGCTAAGGGAGACAAGTTTAGTCTCACTCAGTGCCCTAAGAATAATTTAAAAAAAAAAAGAAATGCAGAGGATTCTTTACACTTCAACAGTGGGAAGTCTGATGTATGCCCAAGTTTGTACGCGTCCGGATATTGTGTACATTATAGGGATGTTAGGTAGATACTTATGTAATCCAGGAGTAGACCATTGGAAAGCAGCCAAACGGGTCTTGCGGTACTTACAGAGAACAAAAGACTACATGCTCTCGTATCAGAGGTCGAATCTGCTTGAGATCATTGGGTATACTGACTCCAATTTCGCTGGATGCCGAGATAGTAAGAAATCTACGTCGGGCTATATTTATCTGCATACTGGAGGTATTGTGTCTTGGAAGAGTGCTAAACAGTCTCTAGTAGCATCTTCCACAATGGAAGCAAAATTTGTGGCATGTTATAAGGCATCTAATCATGGGATATGGTTGTGAAATTTTGTCATGGGGCTATGCATAGTGGATAAAATTGAAAGGCCACTCAAATTATTTTGTGACAATAAGTCAGCAGTTCTATATTCCAATAACAATAGGAGCTCGACCAAGTCAAAGCATATAGACATCAAGTTCCTAGTTGTTAAAGAAAGAGTACAGATTAGACAATTGTCTACAGAGTACATCAGCACAAACTCCATGGTTGCCAATCCACTGACTAAAGGATTGCCACCCAAAATGTTTTATAAGTACACTGCTCATATGGGTGTCATGTCAGTTGAGGTTACTCAGTTCTAGTGGGAGTTTGTAATCTTAGATGCTTTTCCAATATAGGCACTTTTTAGTTATTTTAGTTTCTGGATATTTGGTTATTTTCTTCAGAAATACAGTTTGGTTTATTCACACTCTAACTTCAGTGTAGTTTGATCTCACTAAGGTTTAAGGTGGAGCAGCTGGAAATAGGCATGTTAAGATCACATTGCATGTAATTTCCATCCTACACATCCACATCATGATCTATGTCATTCAATTGTATCAGCATATGTGACCATTGATAGGTCGAGTCGCGAAAGATGTGACAAAGGCCACCTTAATCCTATATTGATATGTTTGACGGACCGGATTAGATATACATACATTTTGGTAATGACAGCAAATTTGAGGTCATACAGTTATTTTTGCAATACATGATTATAAGGTTACACATATAACCCAAGTGGGAGATTATTGGATCCTTAATCCAACATTGGGCTTATATGTGAATAATTATATGTTGTGGCCTGTCATATAAGGTTAAACCTGTTTATAATGATCTAATAAGATTTCGGTAATTTGGGCTTTAGTATATCTGATAGGGTGTGGGCTTTTAATGTCTACAGACCTAATGGGCTTCTATTTCAATGATGGGCTGAAATAGTGAAACCCTAGGGATAATGCGTCGTTATCTATATATACATCGGTTATGGTCCCCGGATCACACATTTAAGAAATTTTATTCTGTCTGACATCTTATCTTTAGATAGAAAATCTAAAGAAAGCATGTTGATCTGGAAGACCGATCGTACGGCTCTAGATGATTAACTATGTCTTTGGATTCAGGTACGCTTCCGCTTCTCTAATATTTTATTCTCGATGTTTCGACATGGGATTAGGGTTTTATATGATATTATTCATAATAAGGTTTATTCTAACTAGTATTGGTATTGAAATTTTTCGGTTCTTGGAAACACAGAGATTCAGCAGCAGCAGCCCGGTCTTGAGCCGATTCATTTTGAATTGTTACAAATCCAGTGATGATTTGATGATTAAGCTGTTTTTCACTTGGTTGCTGCTTTACACCATAGGTTTTTGCTACATTTCTTTTGTTTTTGCACTTTAGATTCAAATGCCAGTAGTTTTTTATATCGTTGTCTGTTCTTACGGGCAACTTTGCAGAAATGGCTGATCATCTATATTTTTTATGAGAGACTAGCGTTAGAAGGGATGGGAAATAAAGTAAAAGCTAACTCTTTCCTTCTTTCGTTTTACATAAATTTTAAGCAAATGAATTACCAGCTAGATATATAGTAGGTAATAGCTTTTTTGCTCTAAAAACTGACTATAAAATTTTGGACAAGAAGAAAATGACAAAAATAGAATGAAAGGAGACAAGATTAAAAAACTTGTTTCCAAGTTTAGCATGTAGGTCCAGGATACGATCAGCTTCCTCGTTGCTGTAGTTCCCCCGTTTAATTCTCGGTTTGAGGTAGTTCATCCACCGTTATCTACAACTCTTCCCACATCTTGCTAAACCTACTGGGATTAGTTTTCTAAAAAGTTTAAGGTATACAAAATTAAAGCATCGGGACTACAGCTTAAGCCTAGGGACACCTAAATGTATCAATGCATGATAAAGTATGATCAAGTATAAATTGCAAAAGCTATGGAAGCATATTCAAGGTTCAAGGCCTAAGCGAGCTTTTTAGAATGCAGTCTGCTGATCAGTAAATATATATACACAACAATCCTTTCTTGAAAAGATAAAAGGAGCAAAAAATGAAGTTGTTCTCATCATCCTCACCTGTGTATTTAGGTAACAATTGCCAATTCCAATGTCCATATCTCTGACTATATGCTCTCAACTTTTCATCTTCTTCTTTGCTCCATACACCTTTTCTCATGCCAGTACTATCTACTGAAGAGGGCTTCACCATTTTCCCTTCTCCTTCCTTTCTATGCTGATAGTGGAAGCAAGCCACTCTAAGTATACATATGCTGACAAAAATAGATAATTAACAGTCTTTCTAATTGAATATTTTTAGTAATTAATGAAACCCTTTTCTTTATCCAAACTTGAAGCCGCCAGAAATTTGTCTTATATTGGTTTTTTGGGTACCAGTTGAAAGACAATAACTACAGCTCCTCTATGGAGCAATCTTTAATTATCGTCAACCTGTGCCTAGATAGAGTGGATATAATATTTATGGAATATGCCCTTTGCAAACCTGTGAAGTCAATCTAGACATGTCCAATGGAAACCATATGTAATGCAAATTTGTCCTTATGGAAGTGATTTAAAAACAGTTTCGTGGATTTATAATGAACCAATCTCACAACATAGAGAAATTGGACGCTAACATGCACTATGTACGTATGTAGTCTTTTTTATCGGGTTCTATTATGATGTTGGTTCCTTATTATACCAACTGTCTGATTTTATATCATCATTTTCTTAAATTCTTATTTCTAATAAAAAACTTACAATTTTAGTAATTAAGTTCTAACCTCACATTGATCATCACCTACCTCATCCTCAATTTGACAACCACTACTAGCCACGAAAGACTACTAATATAAAGGGTGAAGGGGGAAAATATTGTAAATAGGAAAAGAAGGGCTAGAAATAACATTTTTATAATAAATATTACAATATTTCCACTTGTTGTTAAAGTATATATAATGCGAATTATTGGCGAACATTTTTAGCCGTCTTTATATCGCTGTGCATGAGAACATGGCATCGAAGAAACTCTATAATATATGTTTGAATATTTTTGGGTAACAATTCCAGTCAACTGTTAAGAAATTGACATCATGCTGCTTACGCAAGCCATTTCATGCTTTTTATATATATATATATAAAAAGACACGCAGCCGCCCCTTAAACTTTAGAATGTTGGCTAATTTTCCTTTTAAATTTATTTGGGAGTTCTATTTAATTGACTTTGTCAAAGGATGAAAAATATTTAAGTGACTCACAACTACCAGTCTATTAATTTAAACCCAAATGATAACTTTTTTATCAGCACGGAACATGTTTTCACATCAACCAAATCATCAATTTTGTAGTCTTGCCAGTATGTCTATGCGAGATTTCACAAGCCTAGTTTGCATTTGATCCGATGAGTATATCTTTATATTCAACTTAAGTTGAAATGACGAAGTTGTATACAACCAACCACAAGGCAATTAGTATGTGTCCATATACCCTTTGTGTCAAAATACTCAAGTTATGCCCATATTCATTTATATAATCCTCGAACTTCAGAAATCTTATAGTAAGTATATCTTGTCAGTCTCATCTTTTACATAGATTGTATATATGTCAAAGTACAACCTCATAATGAATCATTAGCTTTTTAGGTGATTTCTCCATCGGGGTTGAATTTTAACTACCCCAGAGTATAACATATGCGGAAATCCAAAAGAAGCCCAATATCAAATCCTATATAATTTCTTCGTTGATAATACCAACCCCCCTATTCATTTCAAAATTCCATTCTCACGTAGGTCAATCAAACTAACCCAAGAATTGTTTTCTCCAACACCTTATTTTCCATTCTTTTCTCAAGATAAGAAATATGCGATACTTATCTCATAATGGTTTAATATGTAAAACTTTCACGCGTTGACAACATAATACGAGGCAGCCAACCACATATGACATCATGTTAACACTAGGATGAAATCATGTGACGGACATTTTTTTCAATCATATGCATGCTTTACGTGTATACGTTTACTCATTAATGTCAACAAGATAAATCGTTGCAAGCCGTTAGTTTATGATTTTGATAAATTAAAAAAATATCAAGTTACAAATAATCTCAAATAATACATCAAGAGAAAAATACGAAAGTGGATAGATACACTTGTCATTTTCTTTTTTCAAAAATTGATGAGAAATAAGAGTCTATATATTGATAAATTGTTGATGAAATCAACAAAACTCAATTAGAGAAGTTTGGATCAATTATTCTATTATAATATGTCTCCTAGAAATTTGTCACGTGAGAATAGTACTCCCTTCATTGAAAAAAACAAAAAACATATATTTATTTACAAAAATCACATAGAAATCCATTAACAGTTTAATTTTAGAAATTCATTTTATAGATCTTTTAATATTTACACATGATTCAAAAGATACTCAAATATAAATAAAGTTATTTTGGAGACATATTCTTAATTGACTACGAAGAAAAGCTAAAGTTGTCAAGTGTCAAAATTATCGTACTTTTTTCTTAATTAACACTCGTCTTAAAAGGAAAAGAATTCTAAATTTTATTAAATTTAAGAAAACAATGACATAATTTGGACGAATTAAAATTATTATTATTATAGATATTTAATCATATATTTTTACTGATAAACAATTATGGCAAAACTTTTAATGCAACATTATTTTTAACTAATATTGGATTTCTTTCTCACTTAAACAGAGAAAACAGGATAAAATTTTTAAGATGCAGAATATTTTAAAAATGAGGTGAGATGCTAAGCCAAATTAATATTCTTGTTATGAACCAGAAGGTCGAAAAATAGAGCGAAAGCATATAACAAACCCAAGAATTGTGTGGATCATTATGAGAACCAAAGACTCATATTTATAGGCATAAGTCTAGGGTTTTTCGGATACATTAGTCATTCATAATATAATTAAATAATTTACAATACTCCCTCTTGAATGACTAATCTATATAACAATTGTCTCATTAAAAGCCTTATTTAGAGAAAACGCAATGGGAGAAAAAAACAACTATCAAACTAACGAGAAAAAAAAGTGCAATTGATTCTAAATAAATTTGGAGCGTCTAAAATGCTTGGTCACTAAAACCTTACCAGAAAGAACCAATGGGATAAAAACTAATCGAAAGAAAAAGAGTATAGCTTCTCCCCTGAATTCATTCAATAATGGTCCTCTTGTGTTATTTCTTATCGATTCCATTTCATTCCCAATGTAGACATAACACTTTGAAATCTCTTTTATTTTACTAGTTTCAAGTACCTAAAGCTCTTTAGGGGGTTTTTAATTGGCTATGTCTATATACTCTTCTACAGTAATATGCCCCAATATGAACATCACAAATATTTGTTCCATATCCTATTCCTGGATATTTATTTTGGCGTTGGCCACATTATATGAATTTCTATCAGTTTAAGTTGGAGCCTTTAACTTGGTATATACGATTGGTAACCATACTGTCAATAATCTAAAATGCAAACTATCTTGCAAACTTCTGGTTTGCGTTACACTGTGCGCGAACTATAAACACGCATTTTATCTATTTGTTACCAACCATCAATTTGATAGGTGTGGAATTTACATTAATTAAATACTCTAATTTGTGTTTAAGCTTATTAGTTTTCAGTTAAAATTATGTGTTTAAGTGTGTATCCGTCATATTTTAGGGTGCAGCCCAAGAGGAAGTGTAAAAGAATAAGTTTTGGTGGAATTCAGATTAAGTTTGTAAAGAGAGAAGTTTGGATCAATGGTGCAAGCGTAGAGACCAAGGAAAAAGTTTAAGGACCAAAATGAAGTCAAAATAAAGTACGTACACTTTGCGGCTGCAAAGGGCAAGGCTTGTGGCCGCGAGAACTGACATTCAGAGGGCTAAAATTCAGAGTTTCAACCATGTGGCCACAAAGAACGAGGCTTGCAGCAACAAGAACGGGGTCCAAAAACTAGAATTCCAGAACAACACCATGTGGCCGCAAAAATCAACGCTTGCACCACAAAGATATCATGAGCACAAGGTTCAAACAAGGACATGGAAGAAGTTGCACTATCCTGCCGCAAGCACAGACCCTTGCGGCCACATAGTTATGTCGGCTGAAATTTCATGCTTTTCTATTTTAAGTTAAATTCTTGCTTCGGTAGGCTTTTTGCATAAATTTTAACCTCTTTTTAGGACTTGTAAGGCTTTTAAAAATAGGTCGAGCCTAGTTTTGAGCTAAAGACATCCATATACCTATTAAATAACATTATTTTCTTCAAGTAGTTGATAGGGATTGTTTCGAATTCTTGAGTTCAAATTTGAGATTGAAGAAGATTGGTGCAACGCTCTTCGTTCTCATTCCTTTTCTCGATAAACCAGGTCATGAATTCCAATTTTATTCCTTTTTCTCTATGAATTTGATTTTTATTATGAATAACTAATTTCTTTTCTTTAGACGAACAATATAGCCCTGCTGTGAACCCTAGTTGCTTGTTTGTTGATTCAATGCTTAAAAAGTAATTTCTAGTTAATTCTTTATCGTTGTTTCATATGACTTTCACTTATTTGGCGTGCAGATAGGTGATTGTTTATTAGTTTATGTTGAACTTGAGAGAGGAATGCATAAATTAGAACAAGCGATAAATGAGATTAATTTAGACAAGACAAAGAAATTTGTTTGTGGTTAGTGCAGTCAACTAAATTGAACTTTGGGGATATTTGCATGAGTTTCTTGTTATTAATATGCTTAAGAGAGTCGATAATGAGCTCACTTAGAGATAGGTAAGGGAGCCTAATTAAATAGGATTGACTAGCTTTGAGAGAGGTAGTTGATTAATTTCATGAAATTTGATTGTTAACCAAAATTGGTTTTTATTGAATCGATAAGGAGCTAGCTGGGGGAATCAATAGTGGTGAAATTATGATCTCAAGTTCATAAAAATTTTGAAGAAAAGTTTTAAAATCACCAACTTCATTCTTCATTACTTATTTTGTCAGTTTTTACTTATTTATTTGCTTTTTAAAACAACTCAAAATTTCAATCGTCTCAGCAAAACATGGATTGGGTGTTCGATATTTCAAACTTTCCTCGTGAGACGATAACTCAGACTTACTCTCCACTTTGTATCTTGTTTGACCTGTGCATTTAGTGAACAAAATTCCTCCCCCATTCCTGAGAAGACTTGGTAAATGAAATAACAATTGACAAATAATGTAGTAATATATCACCCTTCAGGAATGAAAAATAAATGCTATGCAAAAGGGGTTCAAACCTAAACATGTATTCACAACATTCAAAAAATACCCATCTCAATTTTGTAGTAGTGCGATTATGCATAATTGCATTTATAACCTTTAATAAAGAAAGGCTTCTAACTATAAGCCATCTATATATAAAAAGGGTATCATATAAATTTTTATATGTGGCAAATTTATTGAGAATGTATCACTGCTGCATGTCAAATGTTGATTTCATTCAACAACAAATGATTGTTCTCATTTAATAGTATAGAAAATAAGTTGAGGCATTTACTAATTAAATTTGCTAAACCATAGGCAACGAAATATCCCAACCAAACGCGATCATAACTTACTTGGGATATAAAATTGCTAGTAAGACAAAATTATCTTTATTACATACATCTAAAAATTTTCTCCCAACTTGCCAATCGAGCAAATCATCTCACAAACTTATGAGTTATATCACATATGTGACCTCTAGTGGATCCAAATCATAAATATCTATGAGGTCTGCATGCAAGGTGGATGGGCCTATGGTTCACCCCTAAATATTTTCCAGATACGTTTAGAAACTTAGTTCCAAATTTAGCTAGTGATACTTTTGTAATCTATTTACCTTGAGAACAAGTGATATATGAAATCTAAAGAACTTCCAGTTCTTCAAATTATTCTCAATATTTTAATTATCAAAAGACCGGAATGATTGAACTTCTAGTTCAATATATTAAATAAAATCTGTAAGATTTTATATGATTGTCTATAAATTTTTAACATGACATCTTCAGGACTTTTGCCAAAATCAATTTGGAAATATCACTATATTTATTATATAAGATTACTTGTGATATTTGTCGAGAGTTGTACTGCTTCACTGGTACAATAAAATATTCTTTTACAAGTTATATTCATGAAATCTTCAAGATTTCAAATATGAAATTTATGAATATCAAATCAATTGAAATCAAAGAAATCACTAGGATTCTATATTTTTATAGAAAACTCATAGCAATGACATTTTTCAAGAGTAATTGATTACTGTTTCAATTTAGATTCATATGAATCTACTCTTTTAGAGCAATATCAATCTAGCTAAACTATCACTTCTTCAAGAGTAATAGCCTAACATTCTAAAAAAACATTTAAACTGTAATAAAAAGAATCATTGAAATATTAGATATAGTAATTTTTCACTTTGATGATATATAATATTTAACTAGAATATCAATGCATTCTACATTTGTCCATGAAAACATAATAATAAATCTTACATATTTGCTCTTCGAGAGAACAACATATTCAGCTAAAATATTATATTTTATGATATTTTTTCAAGAAATCTAATAGATAACACGTTCCATGACTCTCCCTAGTTATTATTGAATTTGCGATATTTTTCTTTTTTCTTTTTTATTTCAAGAAATCGCAATAACAATATGAAACAAATTATACTTATTCAAGATATATAATAAAGTCCAATACAATAACGTTCAAGATCATTACCAGAATTGTAAAAACAATATTTGTTAAGAAAATACGATCAATAATATTTTATTTTCTAATATACTGGGCTTTTAATATTAAATCTATTTTATCTATAACAATCTTCTAAATTATTGTAGATCTCAGAAATCATAATTTTCCTGGAAAACATGACAAATATAAATTGATAATTTACTAATAACAAATTAAGCAATCATATATTAAGCATCAATTATAATTAAAACATAATAATTTAGATAATCAAATAATTGATTATCCAAAATAAGGATCACCAATGATATGGTAAGAGTATACGTATTTATTTTATAATATAATTAAATTCACCTATTTACTTCATCTGTGTATGAGATATGTGAAAATGAAAGAAAACTAAACAGATAAAAACTTATATAGAATTCAAAGCTATAAAAACATCTTTTGTTTATAATTCATATAGAAAAAATTGACTTTCAGTTTGTATTTAAATGAAATCTTTTGGATTTCATAAAATAAGATTTAGTAAGCACAGTTTATGTGAAAATGTGCTCTTTAGAAGCAACATATATTAAGTATAATAAATCTAAATTGTTACTGCTTCTCAAGTAACAAAGAATTTTAACATTATATTTAAATTTGCATGGATATTTGCTCTTTATGACCAACACATTTCATACTAAATCATTTAGATTTCTATTACTGTTTGAGCAATTCAGTATTCTTCTACAATATTAAAATTTGTAACAATTTGTTCTTCTGGAACAAATAATATGATCTCATAATACTAGTACTAATGTGATTCTCTAAGAATAATCAATAAATTATTTCATTAAACTTAAATCATACAATGACGAGCTCTTTAAGAGCAATATCAACTTTTCATTATTAATTAGTATTGATATAAAACACTTCTACTTCCTGCATAATAACTAAATATTCTTTTAGATAATTTAGTATAGATAACCCAAGAATAAGTAATATTTAATTGAAATATAGCAATAAATTGTGCCAATTTAAGTGTAACAACGTATTAGCTCATTATAATGATTAATATGTATAGTAAATATGTATTTCTAATGTAAATAATATGAAGAATATCTAATGCAGTGGAACATAAATAATAACAATTGTAATAGAGGTAAATAAAAATAAAAAGTATGATTCTTAAAGATCAAATAATAATATATTCTTCTAGAATAAATATATTATGGTTCTTTAGAAAACATAATTAATAATAAATCTCATAATTTCAAAAGCAAACTATATTCTACTAGAATACACTTTCAACACGATATAAGTTGTGATTCTTCGTGAGCATAACGAAACATTCTATATCAATAATATCTAAGAATATCAATAAGGATGGAATTTATGTTTCATTAGGAAATCATAATTATTTACACATGTTAGAGCTGTTATAGAGCCAATCATACTCTTCTGGAATATTTAATTAGATATTTTTTTAATTCTTTAAAAATTATTACAACGCAGTCATAATAGCGTTCAAGATTACTATTAATATAACTGATTGAAGACTAAATCTCTACAAACACTATATTAATTATAACATATGGTGATGTGTTACTTATGAATCTAAAATTACTTCCAATAAAAAAGATGTACTAATTGCACCACATTGATGTATAATAGTATATCATATCGTGTCTAGAATGACAAGGAAGGATAAAAATTATATAATAAATAGTGGGTGTCATAATCCACATTCATTACGTGATTGGCCGCCACAATTATTTCAAAAAATTAATCAATCAAGGGAGAATTCATGATCTCCTTCATATAGTAAACCAAAAGAGTAATTGTCAACATGACTTAAAGAATTGGATGCTAAAATTACATTGAAATTGAATATTAGCAATCCACAGTAAAATAATATCGCGATTTAATTGCATATCCCTTCTAATCAAAATTCCAGAAACATGTGTGGCATCTACTATCTCAATAAATCAACAATTTTCTTGGAAAACCTATAATAATTACAAATTTTGGAAAGAATCTTACCATTAAATTGGTAGATCATTCCATGAACATCTTAGAAATATCTCTCCTCTAAATTGGTAGTGATGTTGCCGCGTATTTTACTATACACAAAACTCCCCAAAAACCATAAGTCCCTTGGCAGGTTGGGGGATCAATCCCTGGGGGACGCCATTCCTCACTAGGAATTTACAAAACCTTGAGGGGGACACAAGCCTCCAAAGAGAACAAAATCGTGGTGTTACGTGGATACTAAAATACACAGAAACATCATATGGCCCCTTCAATGAAGACAAAATCGTGGCGTTATGTATATACTAAAGTACATGACAACACCATAAAAATGCGCATTTTATGGTGTTGCCATGTATTTTAGTATACACGTAACACTACAATTTTGTCCTCTTTGAAGGCACATGGACCCCTCTAGGTTTTATAAATTCTCCATAGGGAATCGAGTTCCCCAGGGATTGACCCCCCAACCTGCTAAGGGACTTATGATATTGATCCCCCAGGCAGATTATTTCATGTACCAAATTTTAATCCATCTAACCATTAAATTGGATGAAGATCTTGATAAGATGATATGTAAACATTAAAAAAATAAATTAATTAAAAAATTAAATTGGTACCATTAAAAAATTAAATTGGCACCCGAGTTTTTGAAGGAAAATCATATTAATTATGATTTCATCCATGATTCATCCAAAAAAAAAAGTGTAATGAAAAATAATTGAAGAGCATATCGTGCTGATAATATATTATGAATAAGATGAAAAAATATAGAAAAATATAGAGAAAACTTAGAGCAAACTAAAAAAATTATGTGTCTCATTATGTGAACCAAAGACTCCTATTTACAGGTATAATTTTAGGGTTTTGGGGTACATTAGTCATTCACAATATAATTAAATAATATACACCAATTCTACTACCTATTATCATAATAAATGAAAGATGGAATAACTAAGCTACTGCTTGAAATAATTATTTTAAATGAATATCTATATCAATTAATAAGATAATAATTATTTAATTCGAATTTAGTGTTGACAATTGAGTATATGTTGAGATTCTAAAAGTATTAAGTAAAAAATAAACTTTGATAATGCTCGAGTGGGTGCTTTTAATCTATATATTTTTAAAGAGACAAATAGAGTTTTCCGTCTAAATTTTTAGGGTTTTTTGGAATTTTGTTTTTTGTTTTTTTTTTTTTTTTGCGTTTTAGTTTTTATTCCACATATTTAGCAATCAATTGTTGAACCATTTAATTTAATCAAATTATTATACACAAATTCCGAACAAATCTTCTTAAATTCCTCGTTATTCCGCTTCTTTTCTTATTTATGTTTCTTTTTGAAAACATAATAATTTGCTCCTTTGCATTGACTCTTTAATTTTGCGTACATAGTATATTTCTAAAAGCACCATTCTCTTCCATTTTATTTATAACTAAATTCTCATATCCGGTTCAAATTTTATATGTCGAACTTATAATATCCAGTTCAGATTATAGAAGTCAAACTTATAATAATTTTTTTAGGAATTTGGCTATTGTATTGTAGTTGATTTAATTAATGCATTCTATTTAATTTGTTTACCTTTCAATCATATACTTTAGAATAATGAACACCTGTAATTTCACCCGTGCATTGCACGGGTAAACAATAACAAATAATATATCTCATGTGAATGGAGTACAAATGCTTAATACAAAATCATAAAAAGTACAATTTAACTGAATATAATAACTTGCTAAAGGAACAAATATAAACATATTAACTTAACAAAGCAAATATTACATAACATCCGATAAACATCGTTTGAATAAATGATAAAGGGTAATGCATGTATTTATAATAGAATTGGATGTTTGCCTTTCTTTAACGTATATCATAATCTTCAGACATTTTCAATTTGTAACCCACGAAATATCTATATAAAAATGTCTATGGGTTAACACCAACTTTTTCTACAAAATGTACACATGATCAATTTACCTGTTTGATTTTTTTACAACTTTTCTAATATGTATTAGTGATATGTAATTTTTCTCAATAAACAACTTCTACAGATTAATTGGTTAATATAATAACATAATTTAATCAGTATTTAAAGAATTGAACCGCCATGATCACTTTAATTGGAAAGATCAGGAATTGGCCGGAAAATTAGTTTGATTTACCCCAAAAACTATTTATACAAAAATCGATCTAAAAAATAATAAAAAGGCTCTTGAACTGGTCAAAATAGGTTACGAAACAATAAAAATAAAAAAATTATAAAATTGAGAGTCCCTTTCTAAGACCTTCAAGAGGTTTTGTCATGAAACCTCCACCACAGTGTGCGCGTGTATAGATGCACGCCATGTGTATTTGAAGTACATATAGCATGTATAAAACACAAAATCAAATGTTCTTTTTCCATATTATTTTATGTAAAAATTAATTTTTTTCAATTATTAAATTAAAATCAATTTGACTTGCTTTGACTCAATTCAACCTTTCCGACCCTTAACCTATTTTCTTTTCTGGTTCGATGACTTATCCCATTTCTTAGAACATTGGATTCGATAAACCAAACAAAAGACACATATTATAATTTGATTTAGAAAAATCTTAAGCCTAACTATCATTATATGAGACCAAAAAAATATCATCACTATATATCATTCTATAAACCATTTCCAGTTTAAGATCAACCTTTAATAAAGAAACTAAACTAATTTGAAAGTTCATTAATCACAGATGGCCTGCATTAGTAAATAATGAAGAAATTCCTTTTAGAAATAGTCTTTTGAAAACTATACATGTTTGAAAAGCAAAATGGATCAAAATTTCATAACGACCATCAAATATAGGATCTATCAAATAAGAAAATAATATATATGATTATTTGAATACATAACATGATCAACTATTGACAAATTTCTAGTATAAATAAAAATAATAATAAGACGTGACGTTGGAAATGTGAACCCATGAAAAAAATCAATATAAACCATAATACTTCAATAAATAATTTACCTTTTAAAACAAATGACGGAACACATTGACTTTTTTTATTTTCTTGGAAGTAAAAGATTGCTATTTTTTATTTTTATTTTTTTTGGTCAGCATATCATTTGAGAAAATATAATTTGCCATCACATATTCAATTTGATCATAATTCCTAACTAAAAAAATTAGGTTTTAAAAAAACAGTAAGTAGCGATTTGAATTATATGGGAGAAAGAATGAAGATTGAGGTTCAAACTGGCTGAGATTTTAGCATCAAATTGAGGAAGAAGAATATCTAAATCAGAGGATATACATCCGTTTTGAAAAAGATAATCTCGATGAATGAAAGATAAATCAGGAAGGAGAAAGAGATAATCTCGAGCAGAATGAACGGCTGATTTTAATTAATTAAACTAAACAAATATCTAAATAAAGGAAAATATAAATTAAGAACATATAATAATAAAATGAAGGGTTTAGATTGAATGATAAGATGAATGGTTGTTATATCTTTACCTGATTTAGCAAGTGAAAATAGGCGAGAAAATAAAAATGGTAATGACATTAGTATTTTGTATATATAGATAGATGATATGAATCACCTTTGAATGGTAATCAAAAAGTACGATAAACAAAAAGGGAGTGGACAGAAATAAACTTTGATAATAATGACACAATTATAAAACCCATTAAACAAAAATAAAGGATAGAAATTAGAAGAGAAGATAAATCAAAGAGTTTCAAAAGTGAAGTAGATCTCGTGAGGAATCTTCGATAAGAGAGAGAAGTCCGGAGAAGAAGGGGAAGAATAAGAGAAAAAATAAAAGGAAGAAAATAGTAGTCTTTACCGCACCAGCAACCAACGAAATAAAGCAAATAACTAAAATATCTCCACTTATAGCAAAATCTGTGGGAAAATTAAGGTCAAATTGTACCGCAACTCTTTTCATTTAATTATATAATAATATATAGATGATATTTTCGACCTGTCCTCTTGATACATATTTTTAAAAAAAAAAAATTCACTTCCCAAAATCTAATTTCATTTTTGATATTCTTTTTTTTTCTTTATTTTTGTGTTTTAAGTTTTTATTTCATATATTTAGAAATCCATTATTGAACCATTTAATCATAGAATTATTCCCAAATCCCCGTCAGATATGCATAAATTCCTCCATAGAACAAGATTTCTTTAATTTTGCCCCAATGGTATTTCCAAAAGCACCATTCTCTCCCTCTTAATTTGATTATTAATATTCTTCTTTTTTTCCTTTTATTTTTTTTTTTCACTTTCCACGTTTTGAAAACATAATTTGCTCCTTTGCATTGATTATTATATAAACTTACATTGATTGGCTTAGTCGATTTGGATTGGTTATGGAGAGTAAACATTGCTGAGTTCGAAAAATAGATAATTGTTTTATTTTTAATTGTTCTAGCCCGAAATTCCTTTATTGTTTTTGAATATGTCTTTTTTAATTAATCAGCTAATGTGGATAAGGAATTAAAAAGTATGTAAAGGTGGAAAGGGAAATCAAAAGATTCTCACTCATCGATAATTTTGTTCAAACGGTAGTCTTTTGCCGTGTTCCTACATTGGGCGTGCCCAAAAGCCGCAAAGAACATCAAGCGGCATATCATCTCTATATTTGGCATTTGAAAGGGACCCCCTCATCCATCCTTTTATATATTACTTATTAGGGGTGATTGGCAATTTTATTACCTATGATGCAGAACGGAAGCAACAAGATTTCTAGTGAAACCTTGCTAATAATAAAACTTGGAATCCACCAAGCAGGTCTCGGAATCCACCAAGAAATTGAGAGAAAGTCAATAATTTTATTGATGACTGAATGAATATAAACTATACATTAAGCGTCTTTATATAGGTACAAATGTAGCTAATCCTAATGTAACTTGGAAAGCAATTAAAATATGGAAAATGAAACTAAAATCCTACTAAAATAAGAAAAACAATTAAAATTCTAATAGCAATAAACAATAAATTAAAACTTAAATCCTATTGCTAATAGAACTATGTTTTCATCCTACATCAGACTCTTCTACTTAAAGAAAAACTCATCTCGAGTTTTACTCTGATGGCAGGTATTACGAACTCAATTTGGCTACTGACGGCCAAATGCCCAAATTCTGGCCCGCTCTTCTTCGGCCGAGCTCTTCCTCAATCCATTCCGCCATTTGTTCTACATCAGTCCCCTCCACCTCTGAACAACTCAATTCCAAGTTATCATTTGGATAAAGAGCCTCTTCATCATCATGAAAAGCAGATGAATTTGACACATTAAAAGTATTTGAAATCCCCTTAGAACCTTAAAAGGACCATATTTATTGGCTTTAGTTTACTGTATGTACCAATAGGAAACTGTTCTTTTCTTAAAAATACCATCGCTGAATCTCTTGCCTCGAACTGCTTATCACGACGATGACAAGCTACTGCTGCCTTATACTTAGCATTTGATTGCTCTAATTTATGCTTAACCTCCTCAAGAACAGCCATAATTTCCTCAGCCAAATGTTGAGCAGCAACACTTTTTCAATGACCTGGAGGCAAACTAACCAAATCTACTATATGACTGGTACTCAATATAAACCATGACAAATGGTGATTTTTCTTTGGATGTATGGACAACATTGTTAAAGGCGAACTCCAACTGGGGCAAAGTGAGATCCCATTGTTTTGGCTTATCTCCGCATACAATGCAAATCACGTTACCAAGTGTTCAGTTGGTAACTTTACTTTGTCCATCTGTTTGAGGATGAGCTGTGCTACTTCTATTCAATCTCATCCCAAACAGCTTCCACAATGTAATCCAAAAATGAATCAAGAACTTTGTATCCCTGTCAAAAGTAATAGATTTAGGCAACCGATGTAGCCGAATGACCTCCCTGAAAAAGAGTTTAGCGATGTTTGATGCATCTGAAGTTTTTGTGCATGCTATAAAATGAGCCATCTTGGAGAACCTGTCTACAACCACAAACATAGAATTGACTCCACGAGTTCCGGGTAGCCCAAGGATGAAATCCATTGCCAAATATTGCCAAATACCTTGTGGCACTGGAAGAGACATATATAACCCAGTATTTTGAACAAGCCCCTATGAAACCTGACAAGTGTAGCACTTTCTAATTATATTTCCCACATTACGCTTTAATTGAGGCCAATAATATCTTTCTTCCAAACTAGCAATCACTTTATCCCGTCTTAAATGTCCACTAAATCCACCGCCATATAGATTCCGAATGAGTTCCTCACGTAAGGATGAAATTGGAATGCAAAGGCGGTTTCTCTTGTTTGCACACTTGCTCCAAATTTGCTGGAAATCATCAATATCAGTATACAATGTCTTTAAGCAACCAAAACCTATAACTTCTTAGGATAGTGTATTCAATAAAGAAGCCCTCCTACTAAGAGCATCTATCACTCGATTGGAAGTGCCAGACATATGTTTGATCACAAATGGGAATTTCTACAAGAAAGACACCCATCGAGCATGCATCTTACTAATATGTTTTTTACTATTAATATATTTCAAAGCCTAATGCTCAGTGTAAAGCATGAACTCTTTCTGAATCAAATAATGTTCCCATTGCTTTAAAGCTAGAACCACCGAGTAGAATTCTTGGTCATAGGTGCTCCACTTCTGTGTTGCTTCATTTAACTTTTCAGAAAAGAAAGCTACTGATCTCTTCTTTTGGGACAAAACCACTCCAATCTCAATGCCACATGCGTTACATTCCACTTCAAACACCTTCTCAAAGTTGGATAGTGCCAAAACTAGAGCTGTACTTAGTTTCTCTTTAATAAGAGTGAAGCTGCTTTCTTGCTCATCTTTCCAATGAAACTTCCTTTTTTCCAAGACACTCTGTCAAGGATGCAACAATGGCACTGAAGTGTCGGACAAAACGTCTGTAACAAGTGACCAGACTATGAAAACTACGTACATTAGAAACTGATTTCGGAGTAGGCCACTCACCGATTGCTCGAGTCTTCCTTTCATCCACCTGGATACCTTTCTCTCCCACTACAGAACCCAAGGACAGCAAACGATTGACAAGAAATGTGCGCTTTTTCAAGTTCACATATAGTTTATTATCCTTTAGAACATCCAAAACTTATCTCAATTGAATCAAGTGTTCATCCTTGGACTTGCTGTAGATAAGTATATCATCAAAGTAGACTACAATAAAGGAACTAATAAAAGGACACAGAACCTGATTCATCAGTCATATAAAAGTGCTCGGAGCATTTGTCAGACCAAATGGCATTACCAACTACTCATATAGCCATCTTTACTTTTGAAAGTTGTCTTCCATTCATCTCCAGGTTTGATGCGAATATGATGATAACCACATCTAAGATCAATTTTCGAGAAGACCTTGGAGCCTTCAAGCATATCTAACATATCCTCTAATCTCGGGATGGAAAACCTATACTCCCACATTGATTTTGTTGATAGCATGATTATCAACACACATATGCCAGGTTCTTCCTTTCTTCGGTACTAATAGGACAGTTACTGCACAAGGACTCATATTCTCTTTTATAAATCCCTTCTTCAGTAGGACCTCAATATGCTCTCTGAGAATCTCATTTTCCTTTGGACTCAAACGATGATGGGGGTATATTAGGTAAACTAGTGCCAGGTATAAGATCAATCTGGTGATGGATGTCTCGCATTGGCAGCAATTCACTTTGTAATTCATTAGAAATCAAATCGCTAAATTCTACCAAAATTTTCTGTACATCTACTGGAATTTCATTCTTTTCAACTATTGCATTCAATAGCCCCTTGCTTATTACTGGACACATGTATCTTGCTTCTTCCACTAACTTCTAAACCTCTTTCTGACATCTAGTAATCGCCAGAAAACTCTCAAACCGTGGTTTGACAGCTTTCTCTATCTGTTTAAGCGGACTCATAGCAATCTTTTGTTGATTCCACATGAATAGCACAAAATTATCTCAATCCTTGAAAGTCGAATCCATATCAAACTGCCAAGGACGACCCAACAATATATGACAGGCATCCATGTTTATTATATCACAAACCACATCATCTTTGTAATGCTTGCCAATAGATAACTGAACTATACAGACTGCTCTTCCGATCTCACATGAACAGAAGGACCTTTTTTCACCCAACCAAGAGAATACGGCTTATGATGTTTTTTAGTCGGTAGTTGCAATACGTCTACCAGCTATCTTGACACAAAATTTTCATAGCTTCCTTTGTCAACAATAACTTCACATACTTTTTGTTTTATCATACAAAGGGAATGGAAAATACTTTTATGAGTGTCAACCTCTCCATACCTCCCCCAATTGCAAACTCTGCCCCATCATAGTCATTACTTCCATCATCTTCTTCCTCATATACATGATCCTCTACCTCAACCAAGTTTGCCTATTTACAAGCGGGAGAACGATGACGAGGTTTGCCACAATGGTAATATATATGTGGAATAGGCTTTGTATATGGATTCTGATTATCGCTCTGAGGTTGATTTCGACCCGACCCCAATTACTACCTTCAATAACTCGATTTACCTGAGTAAGAGCTACTACTTGTTGCATAGATTTGCCCTTTTCTGTAGTATCAGGCTGTGTAATTCTGTGATAGCTAGCTGCTCTCTTATCATATTCCATCATCTCTGTCTTCAGAGCCATGTTAATGGCCTCTTGCGATGTCCACAAGTTCTACAACCCTACCTTCTCTTGGACTGATACTTGCAGCCCACTAGTAAACCTAGCACCCTCTGATTCTCTGATTCTACTAGGTTGTTATGTTCACATAATCGCATGAAATCATTGGTATAGTAATTCACGCTACGATTGCCTTGTACACAATTTAAGTACATACGGTACAAGATCTGCTCATAATCGATAGGTAGAAATCTACCCATCATCAACTGCTTCATCCTCCTCCACATGTAAATTTTAGCCTTTTCTTGTCTTTATCAAGTAGTCTATAATTGATCCCACCATACAGCTGCAGAAGATTTCAAATGGAAAGCTACCATCTTCACCATCTTCTCTTCGGAGATCTCCATGATTTCAAAGAAACGTTCAACATCCACTAACCAATTTAGGAAATCTTCAATCTTCAAATTTTCATAGAAAAGTAATATATCTGCCTTAATACGGAAATCGTCAGAGTTGTTGTGATTTTAAGGGCTAAGGTTTCTAGGCAGATCTGGCTTCTTCTCCAAATCTTACTCAACTTCACCCTTTGTAGGTCTAATCCTAGCACCTCTATTAGCCGGCTCATTATTTCATACATTGTTGTTTCTACCACTGCCACCATCGCTATGGTTACCATTATTGTTCCAAGCAGTCTCCAAGTGAGCTAGGATCTGATTGATTTTTGCATCCATCTCTTCAAATCGACGAGGGTGGGCATCAAATTCTACTCTAGTAACCGAAGCGTCGGCAATTAGAACACGGACACATACGACCAATATTTAAAAGTCAACGATATTGAGTCGAGCAAATCCTAGGCTCTAATGCCGCTTGATGCAGAATGGAAGCAACAAGATTTCTAGCAAAACCTTGCAAATAATAAAACTTGGAATCCACAAAGCAAGTCTTAGAATCCACCAAAAATTTGAGGAAAACTTAATAATTTTATTGATGATTAAATATAGATACTATACATTAGGCCTATTTATATAGGCACAAATTTGCCTAATCCTAGTGTAACTTGGAAAGCAATTAAAAAACGGAAAAGGAAACTAAAATCCTACTAAAATAAGGAAAACAATTAAAATCCTAATAGAAATAAACAATAAATTAAGACTTAAATCCTATTGCTAATAGAACTACGTTTTCATCCTACATCAACATACCTCAGCACTACACCACATTTTAAATAATTTTTTATTTACGTAAATATCCATAACTAGAATTACATCAACAACTGTAGTTAAATTTAAACCCTTTTTTTCTTCTATGACAAGCATAATTATCTTACCTAGTTTTTCACTCGTGTGATACACAGGATGAATAATTCAAAATAATTTAACTTGATGTCGTAATATAGTATCATATATTTGTTCAAGTATAATTATATTTTATTTTAATCTTTTCATATGATATAAATAATCAATTCATAAAAATCATCGATTATTAACTTTGTTTGTGTGTTCCAAGACCCACGTCTGTAATAGTATCTTAGTCAAATATCAAACCAAACCATTGAATAAAGAAGGGGAAATTTAAGAATAATCTGTTCAAAATCACAGTAGAGATAATCTTGGGATGATTACTATTGAGCCAGATCGGGCTCTATGTATAAAGTTCGACTGTCAATAAGAAACAGCCACATAATATGTTACATGCACCGTAAGATTGCTGGATTTTCATTGGAATCAAAGGAAAAGTTTTAAAAAAAAAATAGAATCATAAAGATAAGATAGAATTATAATAATAAGATAACTCAAAACTTTTGAAGATAACTCGAGTAGAAATTAAAAAAAGGGATATAGAAAATATTTACCACACTGATTATGGCACTTGGAAATAAGAAGACCAAATTATCCCTACTTTTAGCAAAAATGGAGGGAAAACTGCGATAAGATTGTACCGTAAGCTCCTTTCACTTTAATTAATAATATAGATTTGATTTCTTTTCTTCTCAAAAAATTAATTTGATTTCTTTTTAATTTTTACTTTTCAATTCCACTTTTTATTAATATTTGCCGTAATGTATAAAATTTTGGGAGTTAATTATTTGAAATGACACTGAATTTAAAAAAAAAAATTATCTCACATGCCTTGCTATACTATAAAACATATTTCATATGCAATTAAAATTTTCAAAACTTGTCTCTCTAATGACACTATTCATTAAAACTAACTCCACTTGCCACTAAACTAAGAAATAACTTATCTCGTTTGCCACTTAGTCAGCACTGAGCTAAAAACTAATAAAGTAAAAATATGAGAAACACAGTTTACTATGTGACAGTTTTAATCATTAATATATGATTCAACTAAATGATGATAAGTTTTCAACTAAAAAAGTCAATTTTAAGAAGTTTAATGACAAACTGAATATGAATTTGATAAGTCCAATGGTAAGTAAGATGGTTCTAAAAGTATAATTGCGTATGAGATAATTTTTGAGAAATGTAGTAGCATTAGAGATAAGTTTTAAAGTATATTAACATGGGGATCACTTTTGTAAAGCTTAATGGCAATTGAGATAGTTAACTCAAACTTTCAGAGAGTGATCTCATGAAAAATGATTTCAACATTTTCTTTTTATTTTAATATATGTTGGCTTGTAAAAACAAGTTTATAGATTAATAAAACTATATACTTGACATAGAATATACTTGTGAGTATACTTGACTTGAGTTCTTTGAAAACAATATACTAGAATTTGTGAAAATTTTGACACTATACTAGACTTATTTGAAAATTTGGAATATCTATTATTTAGTTTTAATTTTACAAATTAAATCAAATCAAATAAATAAATTAATTAAATCTGATTTGGAAAGTCATAGATATTTTATAACTCCATTAAATTTATGGGTAATTTTCACTCTAGGTCCCCAATCTTTCAAATTTGTATCAATTTTGTCTCTATTCTTTTTTGGGCTTACTAAATCTCTAATATTTCATTTATTGTCATATTATGTCCCTGACATCACTTTTCATTCCCAATATTTCAATTTTAACCATTAACCATACCCTTAATTCTTTATATCTACTATAGGTCCCCAATATTTTAATTTTTATACAATTTTATCCTCATCATTTTTTAGACGCATAGGAGCCCCAACTTTTCATTATTAGCACTTTCTATACCTAAAATTTTAACTTTTTCCCTTAATATCTATTAAAATTATCATTATACCATTAAGTATTTAAATAAAAAATAAAGAACAATGTAAAATAAGAAGTCTATCAACTGTAATCTACACTAACACAACCTAGTAACAAAAAAACTCGATCTATAACGGTCTCGATGGATAACAATCCGCGCCAAAGAAATTTGTCTAAGTATCAACATGACGAATCAGATTTGATTTCTCGCAATAAAGCTAGGGTCCTGATCAAGCAACTAATAGTCCTATCTATTCACCTTTCTTAATCTACCACAAATTATATGGTGGATACAGATTGGGTATATCCTCCCCCAAAAAATTGATTTTTGATTTATAAAAAATAAACTTAATCCTAATAATTTAATTCTAATTTAATTTCTTGTCCCTGTTTGTGATTTTCACCATAATTTGCCCATGATTTGTTATCCGTCTCAACCCAATCTGATCCAGCAATTATGGCATTAGAATTAGTGCATTAAGGTTGGGTTTTATTTTTATAAATTGAAAATGATTTTTTTGGTGGATCCACCTAATTAATATATGCCACGTGATATGTGATGAATAAAAAAATCTGATTTGATCTGTTATACTGACTCTCAAATTGGAAACATTTTTTTTACGAGTAGATATTCATCAAGTTTCATGTAGATTGAGTCTTTTTTTGTTTTTTTGTTATTGCTACGGGTTAGGATGGGCAAAGATCTTATTTTATACTGTTTTTATTTTTATTTTTATTTTTATTTAAATAATTAAGGGTGCAATGTTAACTTTAATAAGAATTAACATTAGCGAGATAACGTGATAAAAAATGAAAGGTTAGAGATCCTATATGTCCAAAAAAATAGTGAGGATAAAATCATATAAAAATTAAAAGATTGAGGACGTACAGTGAAAATAAAGAATTAAAAGTATAATAGTCATACTAAGAGGGATTAATGGTGACAATTGAAAGGTTAGGGACGAAAAGTGACGTAAGAGTCATAATACGTTAATAAATGAAATGTTGGTGGCCTAGTATGCTCAAAAAAAGAATGAGGACAAAATTGATACAAAGTTAAAAAGGTGGGGACCCAGAGTTAAAATTACCCTAAATTTAATTTGCTAGATAGTTTTTCTTAGCCCTATTGCTCTTATAAATTATGTTGCATTAATGTTTACGCTGAGAACTTCTATTTAAGATCGAATTTTTAGTGTAAGGCCCTGAGTTCTAAATACTCTAGGCGCTATTAAACTTCTTTTCTTTTACTTTGATAAAAGTGGAAACTTGACATTTATCTAAAATAAGTGCGGAATTTTTGTTTACCTCTATTTAAAATAAACGACATCATATAAAATTTTATAAATAATTTCCAATGTAACCATTTTCAAATAATTAACAAGTACTTAAACTATTGTCAAAATATTCAACTTTGCAAATAGCAACAATATCTGCAAAAATAAACAGAGACATTAACCAATAAACATTTATTCATTTTCCTTTTTCTCAATTGCCATCCTCAGTCGAGTCGCTGTCAATTCCAAGACCTGAAATGCTTTGAAATAAAGGGTGAGCGTTTCGAAGAAACACTCAGCAGATTCTCGCGCACTATATTTAAAACATGCAATACATATTTAGCAATTAACACATGTACACATACAAATTATGTTTGTGGACTTGTTTTGTTACAAGCCAATTGTCTATGTCTATGTGCCCGCTAAAATACGTGCTAAGTCTGTGGACTCCCAATTAAGGCGAGCTAAATCTGTATGCTCCCGACTAAAGTGAGCTAATTATGTGCATACTTTTCATGCTTGCATAAATCACATATAGCACATGCATAAGCGCATAATATATAATTGCATCATACTTTTTCATAAATGTGCGTACATAACTTTGAAAATAACTTTGAATAGGGAAATCTACCTTAACACGTTTTCCTTTCTCGAGTTTGAGCTGTAGGACAGTCACGTGTGTGTCAAATTATGCTTCTTATCTAGACAATTAAATAGTAATATTAGAAATTTTGAAAATATTTTAAAACTAAAAAGAAGTATGAATTTAAGCTGTGCACTTTGAAATTTAGGATAAAATAACTTAACTTTGAAAGTTTTGGCTGAAATGTAACTTAATAAAAGTTTAGGGCTAAAAATTTATTTTTTTAAAACTTTTGAGGTAAAATAGATTTTTCAAAATTTGAGAGACTAAAATAGATAAAATTGAAACTTTAGACCAACTTAAATATCAATAGAAACGAAAGGTCTGAAATGGGCTAAAAATAAAGAGTTTGGAACAAAATATAAACTTTTAAAAGACTATGGACTGAAATGAATAAAAAGGAACATTGGTGATTGAAACGAACTCAATAATAAATTAAGGGGCTAAAATCAGGTAAGCAAAACTGTGGTGAATTTTTGCTTTAAACTGAAAATTTTAGATCGACTTAAACATCAATAAAACCACAGGGACTGAAATCGGTAAAAATAAAGGAATTTGGGACTAACTTAAATAAGAAATAAGTATGAGAACTGAAATGGGCTCAAATATGACGTGAGATGAGGGACTGAATTGAGCACATAGAAAACATGGGGACTCAATTGTAGATATGTAACAATCAAAATCCCTATTCCCTAACAAGTGTCCCAAATTGAAATAGAAGAGCAGAGAATCAAAGGTAAGAATGGCAATGTGACGGGTATTACTCGATACCTAAGAGTACTTACCCCGTTAAGTATCGGGGTGGGTACGGGGCGAAATTTTTCACTCCGAAATCTTATTGGGGCGGGGATGGGTTTTGGCCGCCCCGCCCGATACCCGGTCCCTCTTTTTTTTTGAAAAAAATATTTTGTTCTGTATGAAATTTCAAATCTAGATGTCAAAGATGAAACCGACATGATACTTACGATGACTTTTCATATAATTTTAATTCCATTTTTTTCTATATATTTTTTAGTTATTTCTTAACGGGGCGGGTAACAAGTATTTTTTTGTACTCGCCCCCAATCACCCCGCCCTGTACCCATTCAATCGGGTACGGGGCGGATATGGAGCTGGAGATTTCTTAACGGGACGCGGACAGGGGAAGGAATACCCGTCCCGAATCCGCCCCATTGACATTCCTCTAATCAAAGGGGACGATGGGAGTTTCAGGCAAGGCGAGTGGCAGAGTGGGTCCTGGATTCAAGAGGTTCGAGTTAAAGGCTTTGTATTCGAGGAACTCGTGAAAGGGGGTTTGAATCGGGCATGAGGGCTGCAACTTCAAGAAATGGGTCGCAGTCGAGAGGGAGATGATGGGTTCGCGAATGGAGGTCGCGATGGAGGTGTCACTGGTTTGAGGTTTGAGGCAGTGCAGAAGGGAGGTTCAAGTGTTGGACGACATGCTTAGAGGAAACGAGGCAGAGAGAGGTCGCGCGTGGTTTGAGATGGTTCCGGTCAGTAATTGGGTTTTCCGGCAATGTTTCGACTATTGAAGGGGTTCTTTGGCTTCAAATTTCTGGTTTTTGGTGTTCTTTTTGGGCTGAAAGGAAGTGGTGACCGTGGTGGCAGCCTGCGGCAGCGTTGGCTGCACGGCTGCCCTGTTCTATTTCTGATTCTTATTCCCCCCTTTTTTTCTTCCCTGGTTGAATGAAATGAACGATGGTGGTGATGGTAGCGTGGAGGGAACGGTGGGGTAATGAATGGCGGCCAAACAGAAGGCAGAACTCGGAAGGGGTAGCCAGAGTTTGAATGAAAGGCAGTAGTGAATGGAAGGGAAGCAGCAGCCGGTGGCTGCTCCGTTTCTGTATGTGTACGTGTGTATTGTATGTATGTAAAATTTCCTATTGTATGTGTGTGGATACCTGAATATGAAATTTCTGGGTGTGAGTGGCAGAGAATGAGAGCATGTGTGTGTCTGTAAATGTATGCTAAATCGTGAGTGTATAGCTTGTTGTGGGTGTTTCTGGAACTGCTTTGTGAATGTAGATCGAATTTGCTGATTACTGAGATTTTCTTTACTGTGACTGGCTGAACGTATGAAACTGTGTGTGTTCTGTGAATGAATTGCAAAAATACATACACAATAGGAAAGGGAACTCGAACGTTGCTGAGAATCACAGGAGATTGAGGGAGTTGTGGAGATTTTACTTGCGATATTAGGAAACATGGGTTCATCTTTCAGATGCATGACGATGTTGCAAATATCTGAAAATCTGTAATCTCAGCGTTTCTCAACAAATGGATCAGTTTGGTGAATTAGTCCAAGGCTAGGCCTAAATTCTAATTTGGGCTTAAGAAACTATTTGGGCTTAGCTGTACTTAATACACGGGCTCTAAATGAAATAGAGTTGGATCATTTAAAACTTCTTGGACCCAATTAAAGAAGAATTAGACTTGAATAAATAAAATGAACTCATGAACTTATGAGTTTTGTCTTATCATCTCATGCTTATACATCAGCAGTCTGTCTGTCCCATTAGCCATGATAAAGTCATTTGCTTGTCATTGTTGTTTGCTGCTTGTCCCCTACTGATATTTTTGGTAGTCTAATGTGTTGTTGTTTTTCATGTTTGTTGGGTGATTTTAATTTCAAGCTTTAAATGGCATGGTTGGTTGTTTTGATGTATGTGCCTTCTCATTTACTTCCCTTGTTACATGTAACTGTTTAACCTAGCTGGTTGATATGTGTGCCATGACGGGTGAACGATATGGTTTCTGCCAGACGGTTTGCACCAGTTAGCCAACTATAAATCATTTGGGAGGCCCGTTGTTGGATTCCCAGGGGGGTTAGCTGGACGGGTAGGGGATACGGCTAATGTGTTGTTGTTTTCTATTTTTGTTGTTTGAATTTAATTTCCAGTTTTAAATTCATTGTTGGCTGTTTATTGCATGTATTTGCCCCGTCCTTTATTTTTCTTTTTATCTGGCTGGCTGATGTGTAGGCCGTGAGGGACAGACGATATGGTCGGTGCCAAACGGTTTGCGCAAGTTAGCCGACCTTAAATGATTCCAGAGTTCTTCTTGTATGATGCTTGTCCTTTTACTGTTATTTCTGGCCTTATGTGTATATGGTTCCCCAATTTTGGTTGTTAAATTTAATTTCCAACTTTAGATTTCATGGTTTTTTGTCCTTGTGCTTTGGTCTTGCTCTATCTTCTTCTTATTCTTCTTCTTCTTCTTCTCTGTTCTTGTATTTGTCCACTTGTCTTCTGTTATGTCCCTTGGTTCCACATACCAATAAATTGTTGACATGTTTCATCTGGTTTCATGATACGGCTAGTGTGGTGTTGCTTTCTGTTTCTGTTGTTTGAATTTAATTTCCAATTTTAGATGGCATGCTTGGTTGCTTATTGCATGTATATGCCTTGTCTTTCACATTATTTAATTACTTGATGCATCCCTAGATCGACTGTGCTTTGCACTGAGCATTAGCAGGAATACTATGTTAATTCCTGTCTTTTGTGTGTAGGTGGATTATATTATGATACCATAAGTGGATACGCCTGTTGTTACACCCCCAGCATGATACGGTTTACCGGTATCAATCGATAAGTGGATACGCCTGTTGTTACGCCCCAGCATGATACGGTTTACCAGTATCAATTAGTAAGTGGATACGCCAGTTGTTAGCTATGAATTAATGTTTTAATCCATTCAAGACAGCAACACATCATTAGCAACTACTCATTCTACCCAATCACGAGGCCACACGTTCATAAATGATACTGACACACAAGAGGACGAGATTATGGTAGTCATACTGATGGGTTTCCACTTATTAAGCATAGGTTTTGAAAAAGGATACAATCTGCAGTGGTTAATTTTGCAAAATATATTCGGACTTTCTGACACATGACCTCCAGGTAGTTGGCACACTCGTATCAACAAGTATACATCATTCTCTGTTTGTTTAGAAGGTGTAATTTATGTGTATTTCGCAACGTACCTGAAGGGGGTTGCAGCATCGTACCCTTGTAATTTATGTGTATTCTCTGTTTTTTCCCTTTTTTTTTTTTTTTTTTTTTGCGTTGAAACAGCTTGATAAACTATAGAGTTCTACATTAAGTCATCACATATTTTGCCCTGGAATCTCAAAGAAACTTGATGAAAAGGGAGTGACTGGTGGAATAGAAACTTTTATTGTCTAATCATCTACAGTCTCGATGTTGGCTCCTTTAAGATATTGATGTTTTTCCCTCTTTTGAAACTCAGTCAGTCCTTTTCCACTTCTAGTTACACCAGCCTTCCCCGTAGGATCATCTGGAGATTTGAATATGCTCTCTCGCTTTCTACCCGAAAAGAAACCAACCTTAGCTCGGCCTTTCGCACTCTGGAATTGCTGCCATGCATTCTCCCTTCTATTCTGGACGACCTCTTTTTCTTCCATCCGTATCTTGGACTTGAAAGCATGTATTTTTTTACGTTTGGCAGCTTTCACATCTTCTGGGTCATCAGGTTCGATATGAAGTTTAGTTGGCAGCGTCTTAGACTAGAACTCTTTGGCAGCAACTTGGGCAATCTTACGTTTGAGGACTTCTTTTGTAGCCTGTGCTACCTTTTCAGCTTCCGGCAAAGGATCAACAACACCTTCTTGAATTGGTCTAACATTATCAGGATCAACCTCTTCCTTATTTCCCCATCCATCATAACAAACGTCATACCCATTTGGAGTAATTGCCTCAATAGTTGCATTATACCACTCTCCATCTTTGCTCCAAACAGCTTGCACTTTGGTGCCAACAGGAAACCTATTGGTATGATCAATGATGGATGTTAAATTCGCCTTCAAGGTGCTTCCAGAATGATGCATGCTAGGAGATGATTCACCCTTCAAACCAGTAACAGCTCTCTCATTCTCTTTAGCAGCTGCCAGAAGCTCTTCTGTCAAAGCAATTATCTCTACAAGCTCCTTCTCCATGTCTAAATACTCAGAGTTCCCAGGTTCATCACGCAATAGACTTTGAACCTACTGAAGCTGCTCTTTATATGTGGAGAGGTTGGACGCGAGCTCCTCGATGCTAACCTCTTCAACTCCACCGCTTTCCATTGTTCTATTTTACGAATCAACTTCTTCGAATTTAACAGCAACAACAAATTAAATACTAGAAATATTCTTGTATATAATTCTTGTAAATATTCTGTAAATATTCTTGTAAATATTCTCTCCATTTCCGCAAGAAACGGAGAGAAGCCTTGTTCAAAAGTAATATATATATATATATATATATATATATATATTACTTTTGGGTGTTTGAATTGCCGTTGAATGATAGATCCTAAATCCCATGAAATCCGTGAAGGTGGAACTGTATTCTGTTACGGTGTTAGTCGGTTCTGGATTTTGCAGTTGCAGATATATTTTTTTAAATGTTCCTCTTATATTATTTTCAGATTTACCCAGACGTACATTTCTCAGATAATGGTGTATTTTTGGAATTGTTTCATTAGTGCATGTACATTTCACTTGGCTCTCCAAATTTCACCCTTTTACCTAAAGCACCCTTTTAAAGAATAAAAGTATAAAACACAATGATTCAAGAAGAAAAGAATGTCTTGTATTTAAATGGAATTACAAAAAAATTAGTCATGCGTGAAATTTCAAAAATAATAAATAATTAGACCCGAGCTAGACTTTCAATTACAAACTCACGTTTTCCTTTAAAATAAATTAGATGAGCGATGTAAATTCTTTAAAACATTTACAGTGACCAACTATATAATAATGAATTAGAGTGGTAGTGACGCGCTAACATTCTTTGAAATCTTTAAAATAATAATTTTCATTTACGAAAATTCCGGTCGCTTCATTTATATTTTCTGAGGTATGGATAATGCAAGGGTAACAAAATTACGTTGCTTTAAACAATACCTTAACAAATTTGACCT
>CAVNYN010253890.1:0-11355 GCA_963692815.1 Nyctanthes arbor-tristis | reverse complement strand
TAAGTTAGAACAAGCTTCTAACTAGCGACCAAACACTTGATCATGACAAGAACATACTTTTAGTCTGTTCTCAAGTCGAATAATTCACGCTCTACGACTAGAATAAGCATCTAGGCCACGCTCAGGTAGAAACTTCTGTGAGCGAAGTTAGAATAAGCTTCTAACTAGCGACCTGACACTGGACCATGACTAGAACAAGCTATTAGTCTGCGCTCATATCAAAAAAATTAGCACTCAAGTATAAACCTCTACGATCTAAGTTAGAACAAGCCTCTAACTAGCGACTGAACACTTGACGATGTCTAGAACAAGCTCTTAGCCTATGCTCAAGTCAAGGAATTCACGTTCGACGGCTAGAACTAGATGTTTGTCCGTGCTGAAGTATAAAGGCCTGTGATCTAAGTTTGAACAAGCTACTAACTAGTGACCTAACACTTAACCGTGACCAGACCCAGCTTTTAGTCTGCGCTCGAGTCCAAGAATTCGTGCTCAAGGACTAGAATGAGCTTTTAGTCTGCGCTCGAGTATAAAGGTCTGCGATCTAAGTTAGAACAAGCTTTTAACTAGCGACCTAAAACTTGATCAAGACTTGAACAAGCTTTTAGTCTGCGCTCAAGTCGAAGAATTCGCGCTCAACTACCAGAACAAGCTTTTAGTCCATGCTCAAGTATGAATGTCTGCGACCTAAGTCAGAACAAGCTTCTAACTAGCAACATAACACTTGACCATGGCTAGAACACGCTTTTAGTATGTCCTCGAGTCGAGGAACTCACAGTCAATGACTAGAACAAACATTTAGTCCCCACTCAACTATAAAGGTCTGCGATCTAATTTAGAGCAAGATTCTAACCAGCGACCTTACACATGACCGTGACTAGAACAAGCTTTTTAGTCTGCTCTCAAGTGAAGAATTCACGCCCAATGACTAGAAAAAGCTTTCAGTCTGCGCTTATGTATAGAGGTCTACGATCTAAGTTAGAACAAGCTTTTAACTAACAACCTAACACTTGATCAAGACAACAACAATCTTTTGGTCTACGCTCGAGTCGAATAATTCGTGTTGTACGAGTCAAATAAGATTTTAGTCCACGCTCAAGTATAATCGCCTGCGATCTAATTTAGAACAAGCTTCTAACTACCGACCGAACACTTGACCATGACTAGAACAAGCTTTTACTCTATGCTCAAGTCAAGGAATTCACGCTCGACGACTAGAACAAGCTTTTAGTCAGTGCTCAAGTATAAAGGTCTACGATCTTAGTTTGAACAAGCTTCTAACCAGCGACCTAACACTTGACCATGGCCAGAACAAGCTTTTATCTGTGCTCAAGTCGAGGAATTCGCACTCCACGACTAGAACAAGATTTTAGTCTGTGCTGGAGTATAAGGGTATGTGATTTAAGTTAGAACAAGCTTCTAACTAGCGACCTAAAAGCTTCTAACAAGCTTTTACTCTATGCTCAAGTCAAGGAATTCAAGCTCGACAACTAGAACAAGCTTTTAGTCAGAGCTCAAGTATAAAGGTCGATCTATCTTAGTTTGAATAAGCTTCTAACCAGCGACCTAACACTTGACCACGGCCAGAACAAGCTTTTATCTGTGCTCAAGTCGAGGAATTCGCGCTCCACGACTAGAACAAGATTTTAGTCCGTGCTGAAGTATAAGGGTCTGCGATTTAAGTTAGAACAAGCTTCTAACTAGCGACCTAAAAGCTTCTGACAAGCTTCTACTCTATGCTCAAGTCAACGAATTCAAGCTAGACGACTAGAACAAGCTTTTAGTCAGCGCTCAAGTATAAAGGTCTACGATCTTAGTTTGAATAAGCTTCTAACCAGCGACCTAACACTTGACCACGGCCAGAACAAGCTTTTATCTGTGCTCAAGTCGAGGAATTCACGCTCCACGACTAGAACAAGATTTTAGTCCGTGCTCAAGTATAATGGTCTGCGATCTAAGTTACAACAAGCTTCTAACTAGCGGCCTAACACATGACCATGATTAGAACACGCTTTTAGTCTGCTCTCAAGTCGAAGAATTTGCACTCAACTACTAGAACAAGCTTTTAGTCAGCGCTCAAGTATAAAGGTTGCGATCTAAGTTAGAAGAAGCTTCTAACTAGCGACCTAGCATTTGACTAGGACTAGAACAAGCTTTTAGTCTGCTCTCAAGTCGAAGAATTCGCGTTCAATGACTAGAAAAAGCTTTTAGTCCGTGCTCATGTATAAAGGTCTACGATCTAAGTTTGAACAAGCTTCTAACTAGCGACCTAACACTTGACCATGACAAGAACAAGCTTTTAGTCTGCGCTCAAGTCGAAGAATTCGCGCTCTACGAGTAGAATAAGCATTTAGGCCACGCTCTGGTAGAAAGTTCTGTGATCTAAGTTAGAACAAGCTTCTAAATGGCGACTGAACACTTGACGATGACAATAACAAGCTCTTAGTCTGTGCTCAAGTCGAGGAATTCACGTTCGACGACCAAAACTAGATGTTTGTCCGTGCTGAAGTATAAAGGTCTACGATCTAAGTTTGAACAAGCTTCTAACTAGCAACCTAATACTTAACCATGACCAAAACTAGTTTTTAGTCTGTGCTCGAGTTGAAGAATTCGGCTCAAGGACTAGAATGAGCTTTTAGTCTGCGCTCGAGTATAAAGGTCTACGATCTAAATTAGAGCAAGCTTTTAAGTAGCGACCTAACACTTGATCAAGACTTCAACAAGCTTTTAGTCTGCGCTCAAGTCCAAGAATTCGCGCTCGACGACCAGAACAAGCTTTTAGTCCATGCTCAAGTATGAATGTCTGCGATCTAAGTCAGAACAAGCTTCTAACTAGTAACATAACACTTGACCATCACTAGAACACGCTTTTAGTCTGTCCATGAGTCGAGGAATTCACACTCAATGACTAGAACAAGCATTTAGTCCGCGCTCAACTATAAAGGCCTGCGATCTAAGTTAGAACAAGCTTCTAACCGCGACCTTACACATGACCGTGACTAGAACAAGCTTTTTATCTGCGCTCAAGTCGAAGAATTCGCGCTCAATGACCAGAAAAAGCTTTTAGTCCACGCTCAAGTATAAAGGTCTACGATCTAAGTTAGAACAAGCTTTTGACTAATGACCTAACACTGGACCAAGACAACAACAATCTTTTAGTCTGCGCTCAAGTCGAAGAATTCGCGCTCTACGACTGGAACAAGCTTTTAGTCCACGCTGAAGTATAATCGTCTACGATCTAAGTTAGAACAAGCTTCTAACTATCGATCGAACGCCTAACCAGGAGTAGAACAAGCTTTTACTCTATGCTCAAGTCAAGGAATTCACGCTCGACGACTAGAACAAGCTTTTAGTCAGCGCTCCAGTATAAAGGTCTGCAATCTTATCTTCCGATCTAGCTTCTAACCAGTGACCTAACACTTGGCCATGGCCAGAACAAGCTTTTATCTGTGCTCAAGTCAAGGAATTCGCGCTCCAAAACTAGAACAAGATTTTAGTCTGTGCTCAGGTATCAATGTCTACGATCTATGTTGGAACAAGCTTCTAACTAGCGTCCTAATACTTGACCAGGATTAGAACACACTTTTAGTCTACTCTCAAGTCGATGAATTTGCACTCAACTACTAGAACAAACTTTTAGTCTGCACTCAAGTATAAAGGTCCGCGACTAAGTTAGAACAAGTTTATAACTAGCGACTGAAGAAGCTTTTAGTCTGCTCTCAAGTCGAAGAATTCGCGCTCTGTGACTAGAAAAAGTTTTTAGTCCGTGCTCATGTATAAAGGTCTACGATCTAAGTTAGAACAAGCTTCTAACTAGCGACCTAAAACTTGACCATGATAAGAACAAGCTTTTAGTCTGCGCTCAAGTCGAAGAATTCGCGCTCTATGACTAGAATAAGCATTTAGGCCACGCTCAGGTAGGAAGTTCTATGATCTAAGTTAGAACAAGCTTCTAACTAGCGACTGAACACTTGATAATGACTAGAACAAGCTCTTAGTCTGTGCTCTAGTAGAGGAATTCACGATCGACAACTAGAACTAGATGTTTGTCCGTGCTGAAGTATAAAGGTCTGCGATCTAAGTTTGAACAAGCTTCTAACTAGCGACCTAACACTTAACCATGACCAGAACCAGTTTTTAAGAATTTGCGCTCAAGGACTAGAATGAGCTTTTAGTATGCGCTAAAGTATAAAGGTCTGCGATCTAAGTTAGAACAAGCTCTTCCGATCTAACCTAACACTTGATCAAGACTTCAACAAGCTTTTTGTCTGCGCTCAAGTCCTAGAATTTGCGCTCGACGACTAGAAGAAGCTTTTAGTCCATGCTCAACTATGAATGTCTGCGATCTAAGTTAGAACAAGCTTCTAACTAGCAATATAACACTTGACCATGACTAGAACACGCTTTTAGTCTGTCCTTGAGTCGAGGAATTCACGCTCAACGACTAGAACAAGCATTTAGTCCGCGCTTAACTATAAAGGTCGGCGATCTAATTTAGAACAAGCTTCTAGCCAGTGGCCTAACACATGACCGTGACTAGAACAAGCTTTTTATCTGTGCTCAAGTCAAAGAATTCGCGCTCAATGACTAGAAAAAGCTTTTAGTCCGCGCTCATGTATAAAGGTCTACGATCTAAGTTAGAACAAGCTTTTAACTAACGACCTAACACTTGACCAAGACAACCACAATCTTTTAGTCTACGCTCAAGTCAAAGAATTCGCGCTCTACGACTAGAACAAGCTTTTAGTCCATGCTCAAGTATAATCGTCTACGATCTAAGTTAGAACAAGCCTCTAACTATCGGCCGAGTATTTGACCAGGACTAGAACAAGCTTTTACTCTATGCTCAAGTCAAGGAATTCACGCTCGATGACTAGAACAATCTTTTAGTCAGCGCTCAAGTATAAAGGTCTGCGATCATAGTTTGAATAGGTTTCTAACCAGCGACCTAACACTTGACCGTGGCCAGAACAAGCTTTTATCTGTGCTCAAGTCGAGGAATTCGCGCTCCACGACTAAAACTAGATTTTAGTCCCTGCTCAAGTATAAGGGTCTGCGATCTAAGTTAGAACAAGCTTCTAACTAGCGACCTAAAAGCATCTAACAAGCTTTTACTCCATGCTCAAGTCAAGGAATTCACACTCGACGACTAGAGCAAGCTTTTAGTAAGTGCTTAAGTGTAAAGGTCTGCGATCTTAGTTTGAACAAGCTTCTAACCAGCGATCTAACCCTTGACCATGGCTAGAACAAGCTTTTATCTATGCTCAAGTCGAGGAATTCGCGCTCCACGACTAGAACAAGATTTTAGTCCGTGCTCAAGTATAAAGGTCTGCGATCCAAGTTATAACAATCTTCTAACTAGCAGCCTAACACTTGACCATGATTAGAACACGCTTTTAGTCTGCTCTCAAGTCGAAGAATTTGCACTTAACTACTAGAACAAGCTTTTAGACTGTGCTCAAGTATCAAGGTCTGTGATTTAAGTTATAACAAGCTTCTAACTAGTGACCTAACGCCTGACCAAGACTAGAACAAGATTTTAGTCTGCTCTCCAGTCGAAGAATTCGCGCTCAATGATTAGAAAAAGCTTTTAGTCCGTGCTTATGTATAAAGGTCTGTGATCTAAGTTAGAACAAGCTTCTAACTAGCGACCTAACACTTGACCATGACAAGAGCAAGCATTTAGTCTGCGCTCAAGTCGAAGAATTCACGCTCAACGACTAGAATAAACATTTAGTCCACGCTCAGGTAGAAAGTTCTGAGATCTAAGTAAGAACAAGCTTCTAACTAGCGACTGAACACTTGACAATGACTAGAACAAGCTCTTAGTCTGCGCTCAAGTTGAGGAATTCACGTTCGATGACTAGAACTAGATGTTTGTCCGTGCGGAAGTACAAAGGTCTGCGATCTAAGTTTGAACAAGCTTCCAACTAGCAACCTAACACTTAACCATGACCAGAACCAGTTTTTAGTGTGCGGTCGAGTCGAAGAATTTGCGCTGAAGGACTAGAATGAGCTTTTAGTCTGCGCTCGAGTACAAAGGTCTGCGATCCAAGTTAGAACAAGCTTTTAAGTAGCGACCTAACACTTGATCAAGACTTCAACAAGCTTTTTGTCTGCGCTCAAGTCAAAGAATTCGTGCTCGACGACCAGAACAAGTTTTTAGTCCATGCTCAAGTATGAATGTTTACGATCTAAGTCAGAACAAGCTTCTAACTTGCAATATAACACTTGACCATGACTAGAACACGCTTTTAGTCTGTCCTGGAATCGAGGAATTCACTCTCTACGACTAGAACAAGCATTTAGTCCGCGCTCAACTATAAAGGTCTGCGATCTAAGTTAGAACAAGCTTCTAACCAGTGACCTTACACATGACCGTGACTAGAACAAGCTTTTTATCTGTGCTCAAGTCGAGGAATTCGCGCTCAATGACTAGAAAAAGCTTTTAGTCCTGGCTCATGTATAAAGGTCTACGATCTAAGTTAGAACAAGCTTTTAACTAATGACCTAACACTTGACAAAGACAACAACAATCTTTTAGTCTGTGCTCAAGTTGAAGAATTCGCGCTCTATGACTGGAACAAGCTTTTAGTCCACGCTCAAGTATAATTGTCTACGATCTATGTTAGAACAAGCGTCTAACTATCGACCGAACACTTGACCAGGACTAGAACAAGCTTTTACTCTATGCTCAAGTCTAGGAATTCATGCTCGACGAATTGAACAATCTTTTAGTCAGCGCTCAAGTATAAAGGTCTGCGATCTTATTTTGAACAAGTTTCGAACCAGCGACCTAACACTTGACCATGGCCAGAACAAGCTTTTATCTGTGCTCAAGTCGAGGAATTCGCGCTTCACGGCCAGAACAAGATTTTAGTCCACGCTCAAGTAAAAGGGTCTGCGATCTAAGTTAGAACAAGCTTCTAACTAACGACCTAAAAGCTTCTAACAAGCTTTTACTCTATGCTCAAGTCAAGGAATTCACGCTCGACGTCTAGAGCAAGCTTTTTGTCAGCGCTTAAGTGTAAAGGTCTGTGATCTTAGTTTGAACAAGCTTCTAACCAGCCACCTAACACTTGACCATGGCTAGAACAAGCTTTTATCTGTGCTCAAGTCGAGGAATTCGTACTCCACGACTAGAACAAGATTTTAGTCCGTGCTCAAGTCTAAAGGTCTGCGATCCAAGATAGAACAAGCTTCTAACTAGCGGCTTAACACTTGACCATGATTAGAACACGCTTTTAGTCTGCTCTCAAGTCGAAGAATTTGCACTCAACTACTAGAACAAACTTTTAGTCTGCGTTCAAGTATAAAGGTCTGTGATTTAAGTTAGAACAAACTTCTAACTAGCGACCTAACACCTGACCAAGACTAGAACAAGATTTTAGTCTGCTCTCAAGTAGAAGAATTCGCGCTCAATGACTAGAAATAGCTCTTAGTCCGTGCTTATGTATAAAGGTCTACGATCTAAGTTAGAACAAGCTTCTAACTAGCGACCTAACACTGGACCATGACAAGAACACGCTTTTAGTCTGCGCTCAAGTCGAAGAATTCGCGCTCTACGACTAGAATAAACATTTAGGCCACGCTCAGGTAGAAAGTTCTGTGATCTAAGTAAGAACAAGCTTCTAACTAGCGACTGAACACTTGACAATGACTAGAACAAGCTCTTAGTCTGCGCTCAAGTCGTGGAATTGACGTTTGACGACTAGAACTAGATGTTTGTCCGTGCTGAAGTACAAAGGTCTGCGATCTAAGTTTGAACAAGCTTCCAACTAGCGACCTAACACTTAACCATGACCAGAACCAGTTTTTAGTCTGCGGTCGAGTCGAAGAATTTGCGCTCAAGGACTAGAATGAGTTTTTAGTCTGCGCTCGAGTGCAAAGGTCTGCGATCCAAGTTAGAACAAGCTTTTAAGTAGCGATCTAACACTTGATCAAGACTTCAACAAGCATTTTGTTTGTGCTCAAGTCCAAGAATTCGCGCTCGACGACCAGAACAAGCTTTTAGTCCATGCTCAAGTATGAATGTCTGCCATCTAAGTCAGAACAAGCTTCTAACTTGCAAGATAACACTTGACCATGACTAGAACAAGCTTTTAGTCTGTCCTGGAGTCAAGGAATTCACGCTCAACGACTTGAACAAGCAGTTAGTCCGCGCTCAACTATAAAGGTCTGCGATCTAAGTTAGAACAAGCTTCTAACCAGCGACCTTACACATGACCGTCACTTGAACAAGCTTTTTATCTGTGCTCAAGTCGAAGAATTCGCGCTCAATGACTAGAAGAAGCTTTTAGTCCGGGCTCATGTATAAAGGTCTATGATCTAAGTTAGAACAAGCTTTTAACTAACGACCTAACACTTGACCAAGAAAACAACAATCTTTTAGTCTGTACTCAAGTCGAAGAATTCACGCTCGACGACCAGAACAAGCTTTTAGTCCATGCTCAAGTATGAATGTCTGCGATCTAAGTCAGAACAAGCTTCTAACTAGTAACATAACACTTGACCATCACTAGAACACGCTTTTAGTCTGTCCTTGAGTCGAGGAATTCACGCTCAAGGACTAGAACAAGCATTTAGTCTGCGCTCAACTATAAAGGCCTGCGATCTAAGTTAGAACAAGCTTCTAACAGATCGGAAGAGCGTCGCCGTGACTAGAACAAGCTTTTTATCTGCGCTCAAGTCGAAGAATTCGCGCTCAATGACTAGAAAAAGCTTTTAGTTCACGCTCAAGTATAAAGGTCTACGATCTAAGTTAGAACAAGCTTTTGACTCACGACCTAACA
The DNA here is from genome assembly GCA_963692815.1 of Nyctanthes arbor-tristis. Lineage (NCBI taxonomy): Eukaryota > Viridiplantae > Streptophyta > Magnoliopsida > Lamiales > Oleaceae > Nyctanthes > Nyctanthes arbor-tristis. Next base: position 2,566 of record CAVNYN010253890.1, on the reverse strand, counting down.
CTTGACCAAGACAACCACAGTCTTTTAGTCTGCACTCAAGTCGAAGAATTCGCGCTCTACGACTGGAACAAGCTTTTAGTCCACGCTCAAGTATAATCGTCTACGATCTAAGTTAGAACAAGCTTCTAACTATCGACCGAACACCTAACCAGGAGTAGAACAAGCTTTTACTCTATGCTCAAGTCAAGGAATTCCCACTCGACGACTAGAACAAGCTTTTAGTCAGCGCTCAAGTATAAAGGTCTGCAAACTTAGTTTGAACAAGCTTCTAACCAGTGACCTAACACTTGGCCATGGCCAGAACAAGCTTTTATCTGTGCTCAAGTCAAGGAATTCGCGCTCCACGACTAGAACAAGATTTTAGTCCGTGCTCAGGTATCAATGTCTACGATCTAAGTTGGAGCAAGCATCTAACTAGCGTCCTAACACTGGACCATGATTAGAACACACTTTTAGTCTGCTCTCAAGTCGATGAATTTGTACTCAACTACTAGAACAAACTTTTAGTCTGCGCTCAAGTATAAAGGTCCGCGACTAAGTTAGAACAAGTTTCTAACTAGCGACTGAACAAGCTTTTAGTCTGCTCTCAAGTCGAAGAATTCGCGCTCTGTGACTAGAAAAAGTTTTTAGTCCGTGCTCATGTATAAAGGTCTACGATCTAAGTTAGAACAAGCTTCTAACTAGCGACCTAAAACTTGACCATGATAAGAACAAGCTTTTAGTCTGCGCTCAAGCCGAAGAATTCGCGCTCTATGACTAGAATAAGCATTTAGGCCACGCTCAGGTAGAAAGTTATGTGATCTAAGTTAGAACAAGCTTCTAACTAGTGACTGAACACTTGATAATGACTAGAACAAGCTCTTAGTCTGTGCTCAAGTAGAGGAATTCTCGTTCGACGACTAGAACTAGATGCTTGTCCGCAATGAAGTATAAAGGTCTGCGATCTAAGTTTGAACAAGCTTCTAACTAGCGACCTAACACTTAACCATGACCAGAACCAGTTTTTAAGAATTTGCGCTCAAGGACTAGAATGAGCTTTTAGTATGCGCTCAAGTATAAAGGTCTGCGATCTAAGTTAGAACAAGCTTTTAAGTAGTAACCTAACACTTGATCAAGACTTCAACAAGCTTTTTGTCTGCGCTCAAGTCCTAGAATTTGCGCTCGACGACCAAAACAAGCTTTTAGTCCATGCTCAACTATGAATGTCTGCGATCTAAGTTAGAACAAGCTTCTAACTAGCAATATAACACTTGACCATGACTAGAACACGCTTTTAGTCTGTCCTTGAGTCGAGGAATTCACGCTCAACGACTAGAACAAGCATTTAGTCCACGCTCAACTCTAAAGGTCGGCGATCTAACTTAGAACAAGCTTCTAGCCAGTGGCCTTACACATGACCGTGACTAGAACAAGCTTTTTATCTGTGCTCAAGTCAAAGAATTCGCGCTCAATGACTAGAAAAAGCTTTTAGTCCGCGCTCATGTATAAAGGTCTACGATCTAAGTTAGAACAAGCTTTTAACTAACGACCTAACACTTGACCAAGACAACAACAATCTTTTAGTCCGCGCTCAAGTCGAAGAATTCGCGCTCTACGACTAGAACAAGCTTTTAGTCCATGCTCAAGTATAATCGTCTACGATCTAAGTTAGAACAAGCCTCTAACTATTGGCCGAACATTTGACCAGGGCTAGAACAAGCTTTTACTCTATGCTCAAGTCAAGGAATTCACGCTCGATGACTAGAACAATCTTTTAGTCAGCGCTCAAGTATAGAGGTCTACGATAATAGTTTGAATAGGTTTCTAACCAACGACCTAATACTTGACCGTCGACAGAACAAGCTTTTATCTGTGCTTAAGTCGAGGAATTCGCGCTCCACGACCAGAACAAGATTTTAGTCTGCGCTCAAGTATAAGGGTCTGCGATCTAAGTTAGAACAAGCTTCTAACTAACGACCTAAAAGCTTCTAACAAGCTTTTACTCTATGCTCAAGTCAAGGAATTCATGCTCGACGACTAGAACAAGCTTTTAGTCAGCGCTTAAGTGTAAAGGTCTGCGATCTTAGTTTGAACAAGCTTCTAACCAGCGACCTAACACTTGACCATGGCTAGAACAAGCTTTTATCTGTGCTCAAGTCGAGGAATTCGCGCTCCATGACTAGAACAAGATTTAGTCCGTGCTCAAGTATAAAGGTCTGCGATCTAAGATAGAACAAGCTTCTAACTAGCAGCCTAACACTTGACCATGATTAGAGCGTGCTTTTAGTCTACTCTCAAGTCGAAGAATTTGCACTCAACTACTAGAACAAGCTTTTAGTCTGCACTCAAGTATAAAGGTCTGCGATTTAAGTTAGAACAAGCTTCTAACTAGCGACCTAACACCTGACCAAGACTAGAACAAGATTTTAGTCTGCTCTCAAGTCGAAGAATTCGCGCTCAATGACTAGAAAAAGCTTTTAGTCCGTGCTTATGTATAATGGTCTACGATCTAAGTTAGAACAAGCTTCTAACTAGCGACCTAACACATGACCATGACAAGAACAAGCTTTTAGTCTGTGCTTAAGTA
>CAVNYN010253885.1:0-19708 GCA_963692815.1 Nyctanthes arbor-tristis | reverse complement strand
GTCTGAGGTCTAGGGTCCCCCTCTCCTGAACAAGTGACTTCTCCTCGTCTGACACAGAAACGGGGGGTAGCGAGTTAGAAGAAGAGCCCAGAGGAGTCAAAGAAAGATCAGCTCTGTAGCGCTTTGCCAGAGGGTCGGCAACCACCAGATCGGTAGCAGGCGTGACCTCCTTGGCTGTGGCTTTCTCTGGGAGGTGTTTCCGCTGCTCCTTTTTCTCTAGCGTGGCAGCAACCTCCTTAGCTAACCTCATTTCCTGAGTCCTTTCTCGATGAACTTTCATACCTGAAAACAGAAAAAACACTAGTGTCAGGCCACCAAGCAAGCATAAGTAGCTCCAGTGCATAATTACTACTTACTGGGAGGAGGGATGCTGATGCAACACTCTGACCTAGGCGCCGACAGCCCAACCTCAATCAGAGAGTCCTCGTTGGTAAGGTCCCTAGCATGGTGAGCTTCTTTCTCTAAACTTGCGACCTCTTCAGCTCACTTCTTAAAGGACGGGGATATCAATTGTAGCTCGTCTTCTCCTGAAACAGAAAAGGATATTAGCTCAACGGCTCCACAGAAACATTTATTGACAACCACTTGAAATTGCCTCTACCTCCTCTCCTTCTCTGCCCTGTCAGCCCGAATCTCAAGCTCCATTGCCTCCTCACCGGACCACTCGGCACTTACCCAGGATACCTCATCTCCTTCGCTTGTCATTTTGTTATATCGCAGCTACCCAAGGAACTCAGAAATGATGAAGAAAGATTACCTTGAGGAGCAAGAATCTCTGGATGCTTTTGAACGGAAAACAGTACTGTGGTAGGAGAAAACTCTTAGCTGGATAAACAGAAGATGAAAGGTGTGACATAAGTGAAGGGAAGAATTTAAATAAGGGAGGCGAAAATACAACGTAACGGCCGCGTGTTTCCTCAAAAAGCGAAAAGGCAGCATCAAGTTAATGACTATTGCTTGCAAGTTCCCTAAAACACACCACTCCACTAAACAACGGCCATGTGGAGAGGAAGAATTATTTCAAAATTCAAAGAGCCAGATTTCGGGAGGCAAAATGTTCAAAGATAACTGCCAGCAAATCTTCAAGGTCACCAACCCTAAGCTCCATGAATAGTGACCTTGAGGGGGCATTTTGTATCCACCAGGTCGTCGAGGGTCAACAAAGGTTAAAAGGCAACAAAGGTCAACGGTCACTGGGTCTTGGAAGTAGACCCCAAGCGAGCAACCAACAAATCTAGTGACCTGATTTAGCTACCTAAAGGATAAAGCTTTGTTCCATTGCTCCTACTTTCAGGACATATAGGCACCTCGCCAGCGAGCTCACAGGTACCTCAATCAAAAGCCATGACCTAGCGAGCGCAACGAGCATGCCAACTCAACAGTAGCTTGAGAACCCACGTGAGGAACCTTATCACTAGCGGCTAATGAGAGTTAGCATTAAATGCAATATGGAGGTTACTTATCCCATGCATGGTTCATACAACCAAAAGTCAAAAAGTGAAGTTCTAATCTCAGTCAATTAGACCCTTACATCATTCATGTGGGTTCACATTAAATGCTTGTAATCATTATTTCCAAGCAAATGGTAAATGTACACTATATAAATAGAGGTAAATAGAACTAACAAGAGGTTCGACACCAAATCTCATTTTTCTTGTCTCCAATACATTTATAGTCTTCCGTTTATACAAACATCCTTTGTCTTTTTACACCTATTGCTTATATTGATTCAAATATGAATTTCTCACGAATACAAATCTCATTTGTTGATTTGAAAGCTAAATTTAGCATCAACAGAAACCATTAGTGAGAGTGTCCAACAACAGGTGGTCCAAGAATCCTGACGGCCGAGAAATATTTTTTTGAATGGCTACGAGCATAAATTTTGTTAGGAGGTTGCCAAAAATATCATTAAATTGCTTATGGAAATTGAAGGTAGAACCATGTGCATTACAAAGATGCTTTGCTTGGTAAGAAAGTCACATGTTACGGAATTCTTGGAAAGCTTTGGAAACCATGCATGAATAGTTGGTACAAAATAGATCTTCAAGAACAAAACATATGAGCAGAGCTATAGTTAGGAACAATGCTCGACTTATTGCACAAGGATATATACAGGTCGTAGGGATTGATTTTGAGGAAACATTTGCACCCGTTGCAAGACTTGAGTCCATCTGCTAGCTCATTGTAGTGGCATGTCTATTGAAATTCAAATTATTTCATGTGAATGTGAAAAGCAGCTTCTTAAATTGATTTCTAAGTAAAGAAGCATATGTCTAACAACTAGAAGTATTTATTGAACTGTATTTGGCTGATCATGTTTACAAGTTGAAAAAGGCACTACATGCACTATATGGGTTAAAACAAGCTCCTCGAGCCTGGTATGAAAGGCTGACCACTTACCTACTGAATAATGGGTACAAAAGAGGAGGAGCTGACAAGACTTTGTTAATCAAACATTTCACCAAAGGATTAATTGCTACACAAATTTATGTCGATGATACACCATTTGGCTCTACATCTTAAAAAAAAATCTAATGAATTTGTTATTTCAATGCAAAAGAATTTGAAATGTCTACGGTAAGAGAACTAACTTACTTTTTGGTTATGTACGTTAAACAAGGGAGTACTGGACTATTTCTTTCTCAAACGAAGTATGCCAGGAATTTGGTGAGAAAATTTGGTCTAGAAAATTCTAAGCCAATTAGAACTCCCATAAGTACAATGTTAAAACTGGCTCAAGATGAAAGAGGAAAGAAGTCAATACCAGTTTGTATAGGAGTATGATTAGCAGTCTACTTTATTTGATAGCAAGCTGCCCAGATATTGTATTTAGTGTAGGTGCATGTGCACAGCATTAGGCCAATCCAAAAGAGTCTCACTTATTGGCAGTTACAAGAATTATTAAATATATTAATGTCACGACTGATTATGGATTGTAGTATTCTGTTGACACTAGCTTACAACTTGCTTCTATATTGGTAACAAACTTGTTTCATGGTTAAGTAAAAAACAAAATTCTATTTCTTTTCTACAGCGGAAGCTGAATACATCGCGGCAGGTAATTGTTGTACTCAACTTCTTTGGATGAAGTAAATGTTAAGTGATTACGTATTGATCAGGTAATTGTTGTGCAACAAATATTTCCAAGAATCCAGTGCAGCATTCTAAATCCAAGCATATTGATATAAGATATCATTTTATTAGAGACTTAGTTGAACAAAACATTATTTCTTTGAAAAATGTGTTGACTTAGTATTAATTAGCTGATCTTCTAACCAAGGCTCTTGATACCGCGAGATTTGAAAATTTGAGAAAACATATAGGGATTTGTCCTTTGCATGAGTAAAATGGCCTCTTGTTTTAAAAAAAAAAAAAAATCTTATGTTTTGGGAATAAATCGTGTCTATGTTTGTTATAAGATACGTTGGAATTGATACTTGTGTCGACCTGTGATCGGTATCTCAAATCTCTCTGTACTATGTACACCTCTAATGCTAAGAGCAGGACCAGTGGAATAAATAGCTGACAATTCAAACAAAAAGGTATATTTCATATCTATGGTAGTGTTTAATTGACATATGCCTTGTTCCACCTCCAAAAGACAAAGCCAATCTTCAAAGAAAAGTCAGCCTGCTGGGTGTTAAGTGTATTTTCTTTTATAGAGATTTTAGAGGGGACTAGATCTGCTGTCCCATGAGGCTGTCGTCTTTGCTGTCCCTCCAATAATAATTTAACACGTGAGCAATTTTTACATCTAAGCAAAATTTTGACATACCAACCCAAGCAAGCCCTTCATAGACACAACCCAGCCCACACTACCTACCCCACATCACTAATCCCCTTCCTCAGCAGTCAGTCAATTACAAGAAAAATGCGACTATCACTAATGACTAGCAATGAATTCAGATTGGCGATAAGATAAATACAGTCTGATTTTTTTAAATTTTTAAACCTGGTCTGATATAAAGTTCAGCTTTGGTACTCAACCCTCATCCATGGTAGCCGGAAAAACCTTGGCTAAAAATCCACTTTTTAACATTAGATTTCCATCCTTGGCAAGAGCTTATGGAGAGACAATGAATTTGTAAAGGTTGATCTAGTGTAGTAATTTTCTTTCGGATTGAAAGAGGAGTGTGGAGGTGTCGAGGGTGGTGGCTTCGGCGGCGGCAGCACCATCAGTGGTGCTGGAGGAAAAGTGAAAGTGGAGGTTGTGTTCCATGTTTTGGTTTGGGATGGTTGTGCGTTCTAAAGATGTGTTTGGGATGAAATGTTAAAAGTTGCTTAGGAGTAAAACTAGTGTTACGTGTAAAATTCTCATTCGTGGGACAGCTACCAAGACAGGAATTTTAGACAACAGATCCGAGCCCATTTTAGAGATGATGGCTGACAAGCGGTTTTTATTTGGTGTGTCATAAGACAAATATATATATATATATATATATGGTTTTGATTGACCTTATTTTATTTAATACAATTGTTTTTTTTTTTGCGAAATAAATAATTTGGACTATTTGTGCCTATCTGTGCTTGGGGTTAATTTCAATATGTTTTTTTTTCTAATAATCAAATCTTTTAGTATTTGGCATATCCAAAGAAGATCAGGTTTATTTGAGAAAAGTTAAAACTTACGTGTTTTATTTTATACCTAAAGGTGCACATAAATTCTGTCTTGTATATATTCTAGTGTTTTCTCACTGTACATAACCTTATGCCTCATCTATTTAAATTACGTTAGTGCTTGATTTCTCTCTTAATCCTAATTATTCAAATTCATCATATACATTCTTGAAGTGTTGATAGGAAACGCTGATCATGGCATGAACTTAGAACACCTCAGCTGAAAAAATAAAGAACTATCTTCCAATTTTATTCACAAATTGACATTCAAGAAATCGAAGAGTAAAGATGGGTCGATGGTAAAGATGCCTAATCAAAGCTCACGATTAAATAAGGTTTTGACACAAAATTAATCGGCTGAGACTACTCCACCTGCTCATATTGATGACATGTAGAAGGATGTTCCTATATTGAAAAAACAAGCACAGCCATGTTCTGAACCCATATCGACAGTGGTTTGTGGGAAGGAGGTAGTCATGTATGAGGTGAGGGAAGAAGCTAGCAATGTGATGAAGGATGAACAAGTGGAAGCAGGATAAGAAGAAATTCTTGACAAAAATCAGCGGACCAAAGAGAAGGTAGGGAAATGCAACAGTAAAGACTTGAGTTTTGATAGAAGCCTGAATTCTGAAGGCACTGGCTTTGTGTCTATTACAAATGTCTCAAGTTCTGCAGATTCTGATTTTGTGGATAATTCAAATGAGGAAAGTTTTGATGATGGTTAAACTGTAACGGGAGAGATGCACGACTCAATAAGACTAAAGGGAAGAGGAAAACTGGACAGTTAGGAGGCTATGATGTTTTAGCTAGACATAATTCCAAAAGAAGGAGGAAGTCTCACTTAGGAATATTTCTGCAACTCTTGCATAGGTTTTGAAATATGTTCCAACTCCAGCTAGTGCTCCTGAATTATTCAGATTTGAGAAACTCAACATCAGTGTAAAGTCGGTAAAACTTTGTAATCTATGTTTTTGAATTCTGATCATGAAGAAGATTTTATTTTGTATTGTAGGAAGCGAAGATTCAAGTATGAGTTTAATGTAAAGTTGGAAGATTTCATAGAATTTGACATAGACGATGTTATCGACTTTCATGATTTGAAAAAATTAGTTGAGTTTGATGAGTTTGTGAATGAAACACTGCTGCATGAATTTTATAGCAATTTGTCTAGAGATATCTAAAAACCTGATAATCAGTTCAGGCGGAAAGTATATGTAAGAGGGCGAATGAGTTCAATCCTGACTCTTTTAGAAATTGTCTGGGAATGCAAGAGCGAGGTGAATTTGATGATGAAGTTATTCTTAAGACTAAAATAGCTAAAGAGTTAACTGGGGTAACTTGGCTTGGAAAGAGGATGATCACAGTGGCTAATCTTAGTGCTAAATACCGTTTCTTGTATCTTAGTTTATTAGACAATCTTGATCCAGCGACATAGAGTACCTGCTGGCAGAACTATCACACTTTACAAATTGGGAATGTGTCAGAGCCTTAATTGGGCATCCATAATATACAATAGAATAGTAAAAGAAGGGCCTTGACATGCGAAGACATATAGGTTACCTCATCCGGGGCTAATTTCCAAGTATCTATCAATTTTATTTTCATTCACTCTCTTCTGAAAAAATGTCTAACCCATTTGAATGAACTTGGTATACATTCATTTGACAAATCTTATGATATAATTTCTTCACAGCCATGAGTTTCTCACTGTATGATTGCTATGGAAACAAAAACAAGTTGATTGGGATAGTTGGAAACAAAACGTGAAGAATTCTTGGCAAGCTTAAACAATCAATTGTATGGGTCATGCTAATAATACAGTAGAGATGAATGACCAGCTTCCATTCACCACAGCCTCTGATAGAAGAACCGAGAGGTCTCATAATGGTGTCAAGAAGAAAAACTTCTCAAGCTACATGACATTCTAGTGCTTTTTCATTTGCTATTTTTTTTCATTCACTCTCTTCTGACAAAATGTCTGACCCATTTGAATGATCTTGGCATACATTAATTTGACAAACCTTATGATATAAGTTCTTCACAGTGACGAGTTTTTCACTGTATGATTGCTATGGAAACAATAACAAGTAGATTGGGACAGTTGGAAACAACACTTGAAGAATTCTCTGGCAAGCTTGAACAATTGTACGGCTCATGCTAATAATACAACAGAGATGAATGGCCAGTTTCCATTCACCACAGCCTCCGAGAGAAGAACTAAGAGGTCCCATGGCGGTGTCAAGAAGAAAAAACTTCTTAAGCTACATGACATTCTAGTGCTTTTTCATTTGTTTTTTTTTTTTTTTTGCTTTCCAAAAATTTCAAAAAGGGGGAGACAATTATTTGCACTATGCACTTATTTTAAATATTTACTTAATTTCTGATACAGTTTTGTTTTTGTTTGTTGTACTTAATTTCTGAGATTTTTTTGGCAATATGCATTTAATCTTTTTCCAAACTCTTTGTATAAGTGAACTGCTATAAGTTAGCTGTTAGTGTTATGTCTAAATACATGAATTAGGGGGAGTTGAATAATGTTGATAATATTTTGTTACATAAGTCGCGGGGAGTTTAATGATTTCCTGTGATCTCTGAAGAAGAATATATATTTAGATAGTTTTGGAATTAAGGAAAGTCCAAAAGGAGGAGATTGCAGATTATTTTAATTTTTGGAATTTGCTTAACCTATATGAATTCTACTTGTCAGATTTATTACAAGTGCCATCTGTTTGTCTCTTTTTTCTCAAGAATCATTTGAGTTGGTGTGTTCAACTCTCTTAGCTTTACCTGTGGTATTTTGTGTGCTATGAGTTATTACTTAAGAAATTAAATTGAGCAGTTTGATTTTATTTTTATGTAATAGTTTGATGTATCTTATTGGTACCAAGTATCTCACGAAAAGACCCTAGGCAAAGGTGGACGGCATCGTGGCTGATCAGAGACATGCGGCGCAACTAAAGTGGCTTACGAATGTACATTGTAAGCTCATGTGATATACCTGAGATCAGACAAAAGATGACATAGCTGAGATCAGACAAAGATGGCCGAATAGATTCCCTATTTGATCATAAGACCAGTTTGATCAGGATTCTTTTCGAGGGCGTCCAAGAGCATCTTGAACATGGAAGGCAGGTAGTTAATGGTAGTTATTAGGACAAAAGTCTGTTAAACCTTGTATTTTAGTATTCTGACTTAGTTATTGTTCGAACAGGTCATTTCAAATTCCCAAAGCACCCGGATGCTTACCTATAAATAGAGGCCTTAGGGTGCCAAAAAGGAAGAGGCTTTTTTTTATCTAAATCAATGAATTAGATAGAGAATTCTTGCTATATGTTTAATTCTGAACACAACTACTTATCAAATCTTTCAATTCACATGTTCCCACCGGACCTTGCTTCGGTAGGGAATCCTAATCAGACCTCACATCACATATATTTTGCTAAGTTGCGTCCACGTCAGAACCCAACGTCAACAATTGGTGCTAGAGAAGGGCGTTACTTCTTGAAGAGGTCAGGCCCACACCAGCAATCAACACCAGCATCCCAAATCACTCAAAGTCTCACACAAATGATGGTGAGAAATCGTGTCACTGCGAGTACAACAGAAGTCACCAGGTTCCTTTGGAGTAGCAACCTGGAATAGGTAAAGGTAACCAATACGGACAGGCCAACCCCGAGCTTGGTGCTCTCCAAGCCCAGGTAAAGTTTCTGCACTGGGAGCTAGAAAGGTTGAGATAGCAACCGCCTTCGCCGCCTACACGAGATCCTATAAACCTGGCAATTGAGGCTAAATCAACCCATCCTAGACACTCACTGGTCAAGGTATCAAGAGCACATCGTGCAAAAACACAGCTCCTAGCTTCCTCCGATAGCTCTATAGAAAAAAACCCATCATGTTGACCACGTGGAGACATTCTTGTCACCTCCCGCAAATTTTCTATTTTCTAAAATTAATTATATGGGCGAATAATAGGAGGAGCTTCAAATAGCAGAGACAGGATATACAAAACGAACAAATTGTTTTTGGCTTATCGAGTTTAACGTTCTATAAAAGTTAATTACTTAAACTAACAAGTTGTTAAATTTAAAAGAATCATTAAAACTAGGTTTTTCAATAAAATGTAAAGAATACAATTGGTATATTTCATTAGTTACCAAAGCAAGTCAAATCATTAGAAAGCTTTTACCTTGAAAAGTAAGCTTCAAATCATTGCAAGAACCACCCATTCACTACATCATATATATTAATAGGCGTAGAAATATATATATATATATATATATTATAGAGATATTGGCATATTTGTTAATACAAAAGGTACTACATTCAAAATTGCATTCGTAGTCGCTTCAAAGGTAGGTCTCCACTACACGCAAAACTGTAATCCCTTTCGCAAGCATGCTCCAACTCATGGCTTGCTTGCCTTCATTTTTCTACAAAATTGTAGAAAAGAGGAGTGAGTACAAAGTACTCAGTGATTAACAAAACCCTTTCACTCACCTCTTATTTTGGAGATTTATTTTCGAGAAAATCATTGAATGCACAAAAGTTTTATATGCACAAGAGGGCCCTATCACTAGTTAAATTACTACCCATGTGCATGCAAGATTCATAGAAATTCAATCATGGCCATGTAGATTTAAGTGGATCCACAATCAAATCCCGGTTTACCACTATCGGAATTTCCACAGAGAGCAGTACAAATACAAAGCAAAAAACATACTAATCATCGCTCATCTCAATATCATTAGATGCTCCTAGATTGGCAACAAAGCAAAGCATAGACAAAACTAGTAGAGCATCAACTAGTGATTCAAATGCAATCAATCTTTCTTTCCAATGCATCAAAATCCATGTTCGTTTCATGGAAGACTTCAATCAAAATCCATGTTTATCTTGTCAAACTTCATGAATGCAAAAAGGGAATAAAGCATTGGTCACTCACCTCTTTAACTTGATTTTTCCAAAGATTCTTTGAGTTATTGATAAACGCCCTCAAAACCTTCATTTTTCTTGATCAAAGTGGTGTTTCAAGTTCTATTCCATATATATATATATATATATATGACGGAGGGTCATTTCCAAATACTAAACCTAGTGTTTGATAGGTTTTAAGGATTGTTTTCCTACCCTCAGTTTTCATGGACGAATTTTCTCTTAACGAGTGTCTCACTAATAAGAAGTAAATAGTGAAAAGTAAGGGCTGAGAAGTGTGTTACTTGCTATGGAGATATGGGTGTAAAGAGGAAAGGGTGAGGAAGGGACTTGGAAGTTGATTATGAAATCTTTAATTCCCTTCATTATATTTTATAGTTGCTAGATTTAGCTATTTTTAATAAATCATTGAGTTTTGCCAATCATATAAGGCCAAGTGGCGCCATATTGCACCATACACTTCATAAAGGTAGTTTGGCAAAACAAGGTTCACCCATTTACTGCTTGAGCAGTCCTTATACTTTGTGTTGTCTTATAATTGAATCATAACATTTTGATCTATGTTACTTAAATCCTTCCACTTAATAAGGTTTTATAATTGAGTGGCTATACTTTGAGTCATCCTAACCAATAACCACATTCTTACCTCTAGGCTCACTCTAGTATCGATCTTTGCATTTCTGTGGTATTTCAAGTGGTTATTTAATCATCGTCAAAATAACATTCGCCTTGTCAATAACAATGTTCTAATTCTTGGCATTCATTCGAGTGGCAAACCTTGTAATTTTTGCAATTCAATATGATTATGTTGCTATATTTTTATTTCTTGACAATGTTGTAATGTCATTCAATTAATTCTCCCATCTTTAATTCTTGACAATCTTGTAATTTTTCAATTAATACAATTCAAGAAATTTGTTCAATCATTGTCAATATAACTAACATGTTGTGAATTACCATATTCTAGTTTAGTCATTGTCAAAATATAACAATCATGCTGTCAATACTCCCATTCCAATTTTAAGGCATCCGTTTGAGTAATAGTCTTATAACTTTACAATTGATGCCATTTAATTCGATCACTTTGTCATAATTTTATAACCTTTTAGTTGATGCAAATTCAAGTGACTCTCTTATCATTATTAAAATGATGATTATATTGCATAATTTGTTTATAAGATTTTCGTGGGATGTTACATGATGTGCAGCGTGAAAACAATGTGTTTGATTGATAGGGACTGGGTAGGTAAGTAGAGACGCAAGTCCTTTACCAAAGCATAGACCTCAACAAAGTTGATCTCATTGCTCACACAAATCAAGCAACCAAGGCAGTAGATAGAGCTAACGGGGAGGAAGTTGTTGCTTTCTCTTCCCACACGACAGAGAAGCTGAGGGTGAGATGGACTAGCTCTGCAAAAGGGTAGCCAAATTGGAAAGTCAACAGCTGGGAATATATCTGCCTGTGGAAGTCACAGCCCCGTCACCCTTCGTAGCTTGGATACAAGCCTACCCTAATAAAGAAAAGAACAAGACCCGAACAGTGCTACTTATGATGGGACTACTGACCCGGTTATGCACATCCACAAGTTCACGGCGTGGATGGAGCTACACAGTGTTAGTCAGGCCATTATGTGCAGGGCATTCCTGACTATGCATGGTGATCGAGCTGACTGCTGGTTCCAAGCGCTTCCATCTAGATCGATTCACTCCTGGTTAGATCTGTCGTCTCAATTTGTGGCTAACTTAATGGGATTAAAGGCCTGAATGAATTCAAAGGAAGCTCTAATGGCTGTAAAGCAAGGAAATGATGAGAATTTGAAGGATTACTTAGCCTGGTTCAACAAGCAAGTAATAGACACTGATCACGTGTCAGACAATGCTATCTTATTGGCAGCAATGTCATTACAGAATTCTAGATTCTGGTGATTTGCCCATGAGGATGGTCTGAACACATATCATGGTCTCCTAAGCAGGGCTAATCATATATTTTTTAAACATATACTGAATTAAACATCCACACCAATTGTACTTTAAAGAAAATAAATTTTTAAATTATTGCGATTCTTTTTTCTTGTTTCCAACTTCAAGATCATATGTTTGGCATTCTTGCAAGAATCAATGAATATTTGATTCCTAATTTCACGGGTGTTCTAGAGAATCAATATTTTTTGTGTCCTTATGCTTCTGCTACATCATTTCCCTCTTTACTTTTTTATTTCCTACATCATCATATATCCTAATTCACATCCGTCGTTATATTCTCATGTGTATAAGATATATCAGTTTTATTTTATTTCATTTTTTTTTGAGATATCAGTATCATTTGTCGTGTTCACACATGTAGAATGTATAATATTACACTGAAAATGCTCTTGGATGCTATGTTTTAACCTAAAAGAACACAAGATCCAGCACCTGATTGATAAAGGTCACATGTAGGTGTATGTGGTAAGACTAGGGCACTAGATCAACATGGGACCACCCCTTCTAGTGCAACGTGCTTCCCAACAGGATGTTCCTAAATTACCCGCAACAAATGTTCATGTACGAATTGGTGGATATCAAACTACCAAAGGTTTGTGGAACCAAAAGTGACACCTGGTTAGGGAAGCATGCAGCAGCTATCAATTAGCCACTCTTTGAATGACTCCCTAAGAGGTGGCAGGAGAGTCTTTTGCGTTTACAGAGGCCGATACAGAAGGTGTCATACATCCCCATGATGACGTCCTAGCCATCATTATGCCGCTATCAGGGGTTCAGAACTACCAAACCTTGGTCGAGATCGAAGCGCAGTAAATGTCTTGTTCTGGCAAGCCTACCAGTGGATGGGTCTGGAGGAGTACCATCCTTAGCCAAATCCGGGAATGATCCAAGGTTTCATAGGTCAATCTGTGACTTCTAGGGGTCAAGTGAAGTTGATGGCTGAGTTTGACGATGAGCCCAGAGTACACTGAACTCTAGCTGATTTTGTCATCATTGATGTGAACTCAAACTACACCGCGATTTTTTGGCTCTCTATCCTATTAGAATTAAAGGCTGCTACTTTAATTTATCATTACATGATGAAATTTTCAACAGCTCATGGAGTTGGGGTTGTCTGGGATAAGCAACGGATCGCTAGAGAATGCAATTTGGATATACTCCCCAGACATGTCACCACTCTCAAGCATAAGTAGGGATGACCCTCTCGACCTAAGGTTGGAAGGGTGTCAGAATATCCGAGCAGAACTAATAGAAGCGCTGATCCAAATATCCATAGATGATCACAGACCAGAGATCCAGTTGCGGATCGGGGCTGACTTGAAGGAACCAGTAAGATCAGAACTCATTTCTTTTTTGAACAAAACTTATATGTGTTTGCATTGTCCCATGAGGACATAGAAGGAATCCTATAGGAGCTAGCATGTCATAAGCTAAACACTGATCTGGATGTGAAGCCGAAAAGACAAAAGAGAAGTCCTTTTAATGGAGAATGCTATGAAGCCCTGGCAACAAAGTCATAAAGCTCCTTGGGAACCACTTCATCTTGGAGTCAAAGTACCCAGTCTGGGAGGCTAATCTTGCTCTTTTTGAAAGAGCAATGATTCATACTGCTTGTACATTGACTTCACACGGATTTCAACAAGGCTTGCCCGAGCGATAGCTTTTCTTTCCCTAGGATTGATCAAATGGTTGACGCGACAGTCGGATATGAGCTTTTGAGTTTTATGGATGCCTATTTAGGGTTCAACCCGATCCTGATACATGAACTGGATCAGGAACATATCATTTATCATCGATCATGGGCTATATTGTTATCGGATGATGCCTTTGGATTAAAGAATACAAGTGCCACATATCAGAGGTTGGTGAACAAAATGATTACAGTCCATATTGGAAAATTGATGGACGTACACGTTGATGATATGTTAGTTTAAGAGTACTCGACTAGCATATCACATCTCTCATCTCCAGCAAATGTTCTGCATTCTCTGAACTAACAAAATAAAGCTGAACCCACTAAAGGGTTCTTTCAGAGTTAGCTCTAGCAAGTTCTTGGGGGTACCTAGTGAATCAATAGGGCATTGAAGCCAATCCTGACAAGATAAGGGCACTATTCGATGTGCACCCACCGAACCAGATAAAGGAGGTCCAGAGCTTGATTGGAAGGGTAGCGGCACTCAACCGCTTCATTACTCGTGCAACAGATAAATGTAAACTATTCTTTGACATTCTATATGGTAACAAGTGTTTTCAATGGACTGAAGCGTGTCAGGAGAAGCGCTTAAGTAGCACTTGGCAACGCATCTCGTTCTACCTAAGCCACGATAAAGAGATATGCTGACCCTATATCTAGTTGTGTCAAGCTTAGCCGTGAGCTCCATGTTAGTTAGAATGAAAGATGACATTTAGAAACCAGTGTACTACATCAGCCAAGCGCTAAAGGAGGCGGAATTCTTGTATCCGACGATTGAGAAACTGGCGTATGCACTAGTGATCTCTACTAGGAAGCTTAGACATTACTTCTTATAGCATCAATTGGTGGTGCTCACTGATTACACACTACGACAGGCACTCTAAAAGCTCGATACTTCTGGGAGGATGACGAAAATGGTCTGTAGAACTGGCCAGTTTGATAGCGTCATCAAGTTGGGGACAACAATGAAAGGTCAAGCCATGGCCGATTCTCTAGTTGAATTCTCACAGCCAGTTGAAGTGGCAACTAATAGGTATGAATAGTAAAGCTGATTTGTTGATGTATCAGCCACCGACAAGTGTTCAGGAGCAAGCATACTGATCACAGGACTAGACAATCAAACTTACTACCAAGCCTTATGATTTGGGTTCCAAACCACAAACAATGAAGTAGAGTATGAGGCATTCCTTGTGGGGCTAAACATGGCTAATTCCCTAAGGATTACCCACATCACCATGCGAAGTGAGTCCCAACTAGTCGTGAATCAAATTAATGGTGACTTTGAAGTAAAGGAACCACAGCTGATGCGGTATTATGAGTAGGTAAGAACAGAGGCCAAGAAATTTGATGCTTTCTCCATCCAACAAATCCCGTGTGCTCAGAATAGCCATGCCGATGCACTATCGCGCCTGGCTATAAGTGCAGGTGGTGAGTTTCTCTCAAGTGTACTGATTGGAAGAATTGATCACTTTGAGTTAGACCGACCAGTCCAAATCAATAGTCCAATTGTGCATCACACTGGGTGGAAGGATGAGAGATTATTCATTACCTCATCAACCGATTGGTAGCCCACAATCATTTCAGAGCTCGCCTATTATGGGTCAAAGATGCTAGGTTTACCTTTATGAATGGCCAGCTATACCAGCGAGGATATTCTTAGCCATTACTCAGATGTTTAGATCCGGATGAGGCAAACTACACTTTGCCAGAGGTACATCGCGGGGCTTAGGGGAATCACACATGAGGCTAGGCTTTCGCCTTCAAAGTTTTGAGATAAAGATATTACCGGCCCACGATGAAGAAGGATGCAATTGAACTTCTCAGAAAGTGTCCCAAGTGCCAATTTTGCTTCAATAACAGATCTCCATTTGAGGCGCTTAATCATGTTTCGGCTCCAAGGCCATTCTCGCAGTAGGGAACTGTTCTAATTGGACCACACCCACGGAGAAAGGGCTCAACCCAATATGCTATTGTTGCCGTCAACTATTTCACAAAATAGATAGAAGCCGAAGCACTGGCTTGGGTCACTGAAAAACCACAGACTTCATCTGGAAATCTTCCATATATCGTTTCGAGATCCCACATGCATTCGTCACAGACAGTGGTAGACAACTCGATAGTGCTAGGTTCCAGAAATTCAGCGAACAGCTGAAGATTAAGAGTTATTATGATACCCCTAACCACCCACAAACGAATGGCTAGGTAGAGGCCATCAATAGGATCATCAAGCTTACTTTGAAGGCAAGGCAAGAAGAACTAAAAGGAGCATAGGCTGAGGAGTTGCCATCAATACTCTAGTCCTACTGCACTACACATAGGACAGCGACTGTCGGAACTCCCTTCTCGATGGCCTTTGGGTCAGAGGCAGTGATACCACTAGAAATTGGGATTCCCTCAACCAAAGTCCAGTAGCTTGATCAAAACACGAATTCAGAGGCTTTTTGCACTGAATTAGGTTAGCCGGATGAGAAGAGACTTGAACCAGAAATGCGTAACACTGTCTACAAGCAGAAGAGCGCCAGCTATTACAATCAGAGGGTTAAATCGGAAAATTTGATGTGGGGAATCTGGTACTAAAAGAGGTGCACCCTATCCCTAGAGCATTGCAAAGGCCTTGGGAAGGACCTTACACGGTAATTTAAGTGGCCAAGCCACACCTTGACCTTGGAACACAGAGCACCTCAAAAAATTCTGTCAGTAGCTAACGTAAGATCACGGGTTACTTAATCCCTATCAGTGTTTAGAACTTCTATGTAATCAAGGCCTTATGAAGCCATTTTCCTTTCTTATTGCAAATGAACTTTGTCAATCAATAAATTCTCCAAGGTTCGATGAGCCCAATGAGGGACACAGGATTCCCTAGGCTCATAAAGCCCAACTGGGGCACAGCTCCCTAGATAATTCCCCGAGGCTCAATGAGCCCAATCAAGGACACAAGATTTCCTAGGCTCATGGAGCGCAACTAAGGCACAGCTCTCCAAATAATCCCCCAAGGCTCGATGAGCCCAATTAGTGAAACACAATTCCCTTGCTTCATGGAGCCCTAGTTGGAGCACAACTCTCCAGTCATTTCTCTAAGGCTTGATGAGCCCAATCAAGG
The DNA here is from genome assembly GCA_963692815.1 of Nyctanthes arbor-tristis. NCBI lineage: Eukaryota > Viridiplantae > Streptophyta > Magnoliopsida > Lamiales > Oleaceae > Nyctanthes > Nyctanthes arbor-tristis. The sequence continues at coordinate 3,380 of CAVNYN010253885.1, read as the reverse complement.
AAGTAAACCTCCTTAGGCTCTTGAAGCCCTAACTGGGGCACAACTCCTAGTCATTCTCCAAGGAGCCCAATTAGGGAATCAAAATCTCCTAGGCCTGTAGAGTCCTAACTGGGGCACTAGAGACGCTCCCTAGTCATTTGTCAAAGGCCCGTAAGCCCAATCAAGAAAATTATGAACAATAGAAGTGTGCAAGAGGTGCAATCTAAACACTTATAAAGGAACAAATGCCACCCAGTAACGAAGAATCCCTATCGACCAAGAATGGCCAATTAGAAATCGGGGCAAATATAGGTGGAAAAACACGATTCTGAGATCGGACGAAAATGTCCAATCTCATACGATCTCAGATAAGGCCAACCAGAATTATAGGGCCGATAAAGAGGGTTGTTGCAATTAGCCAGGCTGGTAAGTTCATATCCCAAAAGTTCAACACTTACAAAAAATTTCTCAAAAGTTCGGCGCTTTAGACATTTTGAAGATCTCAAAAACTTCACTTCCCAAAAGTCAACGCTTAGGAAAATTTGGCAAATTTTGACACTTTAAATATTGTAAAGATCTTAAACGCATCAGCACTTAGAAACATTTTTTGGCAGCTAAAAAGTTATGAATATATGATTCTCGACTGAAAATAATGCTTTGTTCACAAGGGTCTAGATCGGCCTCATTGAGACATGATCAGATAGAAATGGCTGATAACAATCCTACCTGAAAATGAGAAATCCATAGGAATTGAGATTGGCCAATCAAATAGAAGTCTAGACGTCACTCAGACCTAGACCACACTCGTGACACGTGTGTTATTTTATGCTTAAAAACAAGTTAAGACCGATATAATATTGGATTGATTGGAGACGTGTAAAGGGCAAAAAGCTATGAAGAAGTTGAGCTACATGAAAAATAAAAGACAAAAACTATGATGCCCAGCTTGCCTCTAACCCTCCTTTGGTCACCCTCTCCAACCAGATCCTCTGTTGCCACCCCAGTTCGAAGCTTGCCAGATTGGCCCTCATCAGCATCCCTGATAATGGAACCGCCTATTCTGGGGTCTGGTCAGTCAATCTTTTTTTGGCCTTTTCCTCACCATCTATAATGATGTCTTGATTGGCCTCCTTTTACTTTTCAAAGTTGAGTTTGTGCTCAAACTTAAGTTTTTCAAAACCTTAATGATGGAGCTGACGCGGGCATTAGGTAGCAGCTCCTTGACCTTTTGGATCAACTCCTCTTAGCCCACTAAATACGAGTCTAGCTGATCTACCTGATAAAGCCTGGATTTTCTAAAGGCCTTAGCATGTTTTCAGTAGTCAGCCTTGGCCTCTTCTCATGCCATCTCCAGTTCAGCCTTAAGGTTGGAGACAGTAGACCGGAACTTCTTCTCCAAGACTTAGATGTTAGAGGTATGGTTTTCGAGATCCGTGAGCCGACCAGATTTTCCATTCTCTAGTTCCTGTTCCACTTTGGCCAGTTTCTTTTTCAAGATGACCAGACCAGCTTGTGCTTGTTCGACTCCTCTTGAAGATGTTCATTAGAATGCGTAACAGATCAGACTTTGGAGCAAGAGTGTGACAGGCCGTCACAAGTTGAGCTACTAGTGCGGTGTCCAAGCTCACCAATTCTAGAGCGTCTAGCCCCTAGACAACGGTCTCATTGGAGCCCTTCACATTGGTTGGGACTTTTTCCCGTGCTTTAGGTCCTCGTATGGGTGCCGATCTCACATCATGGTAGACCCCAAAACGACGGTCTTTATGCTTAACAAAGTCAGCCGCACCCATAGAAGTGGAGGCCAGATCTTGCATCGAGATCCCAGAACGGTTGCCATTGGATTGGTTGGCTTTTGTCTTTTTCAGAAGAGCAACCGGGTTCGGATCAGCTGCCCTCTTTTTGGAGGCATCCTAAGATAGGGTCGTCGTAGCTTCTTTTTGGAGTGAATTTCCCCTGTGGTCGAATGTTTAGCCTTGCCTTTCTTGTCTCTATGGGCAGAAGTAGCTTCAATATTGCCGTCTCCTTTTTCCTCTTTTTTGGAGGTCAGTAGCTGATGTTGTCGTATGGAAGATATGAACAGATGGAGAGGATAAGCAAATAGCATTTTCCTAATTACAAGAATGGAGGAGCTAGGCTAACTTGGTAGTCTTCGAGTAACTTCAAGGTGGAGTCCAAGGTTTGTTGGTATGGTAGTTTGGATGTCTACCGCTTTTGGGGGGGATTTCCCTATAATCTATGCGGGTCGGAAAGTCTTCTGAGAGGACTTTTTTGAAAAGCGTGAGCTGATCATTTGTCTGGAAGTCTTTGAGGTTCCTAGTTCTCAAAGAAAAAGTCAAGAAGTTAAACGAGATCGGAATCCGGGACGACCAGATAAAGACTTCACTCACTATAACTTATAAAATTTTCCAAAATGGCAGAGTAATCATCCAGGGGATCTCTAGTTCTAATATACATTTCCCCCTGACCAAGAATCAATCATATTTCCAATTTTTGATCGAGTCTGGACTGCAAAGGATAGGATTTATCAAATTTAGACGCACAGTAGTACAGTGAAACCCTAGACTGGCCTTGTCTTGCTTAAAGAGATAAAATTGATTAAAGGTTCTAGATCGGAAGGCATGGGCTCGCTGAGTTCTTGCCAAAGAATAATGAAGCCCGGCATCATTCTCCACCCGTTTGGGTGATCTGAATCGGCACTATTCCCCCAAAACGTAGGTGGTCTGTAATAATTCTACATAAAGGAAATCTCAATCCTGCTTTTAGTATCAGTTGGGTACAAGCCATATAGCTGGACAGAGGTCTGTATGCTTCCTTCCCTAGTTGAGGGAGCACGAAGTGGACGTTCTTAGAGACCCCATACTCTCGATGCCAAACTTCAAGTTGGGCCTGTCATACTCTGGACGTTAGCCCAATAGTGGCCCATAGAATGCTCACATTATTAGGGCTTGAAGCTGACTGAATGCCTGCTCTAGTCAAAGAAGTGAGGAGAGCTTGAATAGGGACGGCACCATAGGGAGTTTCCTTCTGGGGATGACCTCTGAACCTAGATTAACTTCATTGGGCTTGCACTCAGTAGGAAAATCTCTTTCATGTATGATGTCACTGTCTTCATCCCCATATGGGTTCTTCATTTCGGCACTCACAGCCTCTCCAAAATAGCCATCGCCTCTAATTCAGAGTCTGGAACCGAGTATGATCCTTTCCTTGTCTCATTAAGATCTATAGATTGACTAGAGGCACACTCTTTGTTTGTGTCAAGATGATCCATGGAACGGGCAGAAGAAGAGGCTTTTTCTTGGAATACTACTTTTTCCTCACTAGCTCCGAGCAGACAGGGGTTTATCTAATCCTAATTTTGGCATAGTCTCTTGGGAAGACAAATTAAGGAAAATAAAAGATGT
>CAVNYN010253883.1:0-10940 GCA_963692815.1 Nyctanthes arbor-tristis | reverse complement strand
TCAAGATGGTTGGTGACATGAGTATTAAGTGTATGATATATCCAAAACACTCAACCTAACCAGAACCACTAAATAAAATATTTCTTGAAAAATTTATGTTCATTTACTATTAAATGATTTAACTTATGAGCTGGAGAATCTTCATTTTTATATTTCAGTTACCGGGGTTCTCGAAAATTATTATATTATATATATTTATTTAAAATTTATACAATTTTCTCCCATTTCTTTGTAAAATAAAAAATTTACAGTTCTTTCAAATGCCAAAACAGGTTGATTTATATCAGCATTTGAAGCTTCATATTAATATCGAAAAAAATGTAGTACCAAAAAAAATCTAGGTCAGCTCACTATCAATTTTTGCATCGTCAATTCTAGTCAACACGTGACGTACATGTCAAGCTTCTATGAAGAACAGCAAATCTGCTTTGTATGTGAACCACATCTGTAGATTCTTCTATTTGTTGGCTTGAAAAAAATAACAAAGCGTGTCTTGTAATTAAATCATTAATGCTAACTATACTAACGAGGCCACGGGGAATAAATTAAACATGGCAACATAACATCAAAATTTTAAAATTGAATCAAAATGGGACAACGAATTTAATTTTATAGTTTAATTTCCGTGCTATGGGATCACATTCGTATTTTAAGAATCTGCTAAATTACGTATCATTATTCACGTGTTTCCTGTTTTAAAGAAATTTAAAATAAAAAAAATAGTAAACGGCATATGGTATCAATTATTATTATTATTTTTTTTGAGAATATGAATTTTATTCGTTGCTTGCATCAAGAGATACATTCAAAATAAAAACGGGAGGAAGCTTATAGGACTCTCTCTCCCGAGCCTTCTCAGGAGACCGACTTTCGCCCCAAGTTGCCATCCTGGGTCTGACTATCTTTCCGGCGGCGATTATTGATCGCTGCCTTCTCAGGCGTCTATCCGGTGACTTTTGCTCACTGGATTTTGTTTCCTTGATGCCGGAATCTTGTGTTTTTGCTTGTTGGGGCTGTATAGGGAATCGATGCGGTCTAACATCCGGCACCCGACTCCTCTTGGTGTTAGGGTCGTCGCTGGCCGCAGATCTGGACTTGGAGGTTTTGTTTTGTTGGTGGTTTGTTTTGTTGGATATTGGTGGCTTTGTTTTGTTGGGGTCTTCCCTAGCTGCGGGTGGTTCGTGGTTTTGGGACATGGCCGACCTAAATTGCTCTACCGTTTGGAACATCTCCTGTGCAAGCGTGCCTTTGCTCGGTTTGGGTATCCATGCTCTAGATATGGTACACCTGCTTTTCAATCCAGGAATTCTTGGCTCTGGTAGGTCACCCGGTCAAGCGGGTTGTGGCGGCAGCCATTCTTCTTGGTTAGATAGCAGTTGGGTCTCATGTCCTTATCTTTGGGCGCGGTTTCAGCAGCATGGAAGGGACAGAAGTTTGTGGAAGTTTATGTGTCATTTTCTGTGGTTTTCTTTTTTGTTATGTAGTAGTTGTATGGATTGTATAATGTTGTATGTTTCTGTATATTGAAATGAAATTTCTTTTGTTGATAAAAAAAATAAAAATAAAAATAAAAACTGGAGGAAATTCAAAACTTTGTAAAAGACCTGACTAAGAACCAGCTATTCTAGTAAGTAGATGAACAACTTGATTCGCAGATCTATGAACCTAAGAGAACTCAACTCCAGAAACTTCTATGGAGAGTTCTTTACAATCGTCAACAATCAGACCAAAGGGACAACATGGTATCTTTAAATTAAGTATTTTTCATTTGAAATTTAATTGTGATCATCATTAATAAAGAAGTGGTTCGGACAAGTACTGTAATAGTTAGATGTTCACATTTTAGATAAGGGTTCTCGGGTTCAAACCACACTTACCCAGAAAATGATCTAACACTAGATGTATGGAACCACATGTATGGTACCATAAGACTATGCAACATGCATCAAAGAACGCCACATATCTGGTCTATGTGTTAAATTGGGACTAACACTTGTCCTTTCCCATATTTCCCTCCCTCCTTTATCTCCCCCTTTTATTCAAAATAATAATAATAACAACAACATAAAGGACAAAATTTTTGGACTACTTATCTCACTGATGGTAACCATTGAAATGGTTACACATGAATTTCACCTTGAAGACAGACTATAATTTGTTTGGTCTCATAAGTTAATATAACTTATTTCAGCCACTTCATGTGACTAGACTGTAACATTTTGTTAGACCGTTAGTGTTGTGTAGAAAATTTTATTTAAAAGCTTTAAACAGTTGATACAATACTAACATATTGTGATAAGATTAGAGCATTTTGTAAAGTTCAGCAATGATATTGAAACAAGTTTTTATGTCCAGATAGAGATTTCTTATTTCTTATATAAGAAATAAAATAATAAATAATAAAAGAAATTAAATGAAATAAAATAAAATAAACGTAACTTAGTACAGTTCAGTTTTGAAGAATGAGAAGTCAACAACATTGAGAATTTGATATATGAGTAAATTGCAAAATTTGGCCTACCACCTTCAGCGGAAGTAGCATTCACGTCCTTAACATTTACAAAGGTTTAAATAGAAATAGAAAGGAAAGCACAAAAGGAAGGGAAAAAAATAAAAAATGAAAATCAAAGAAACCATAAATGTGAATGAGATGAAGCAGAGAGAGAAAGAACGAGAAATTTTGAAATATGACATGCTTTTCTGACAAGTTTTTAGGTAAAAAGTCTTATTTATTTCATTACAAGTTGCATACAAAGTCGTTGCCCTGCATCATATTATGGACTCGATCAAATTACTGCAACTGTCGATATTTCTAAACCTTGTCATAGCAATTTGTAACAAACTAAACTTTGTACATGACAAAACACACCACCACCGTCTACAAATACACAGTGGCAATACTACTATTTTCACAATCTTTGACTCTGTTCCAATGTCTCAAGGCTTCATTTCAAGTTGTTGGTGGGTGATGGTGATGGTGATGGTGATGGTGATGGTGATGAGGAGGCACTGCGAGCTCCGGACTGGAGTTCGAAGAGCTCGGTGGTGTTGGGTAGTTGATGTGGTAGGTGGGTGATGGTGATGGTGATGTTGTAAGTAAAGATTGTGGGTAAACTTGTTTAAAAGACAATAACAAAAATAACGAGTTTTTGGTTTTTGAAATTTACAGCTCTATCAAATCTTAATGGTCACAACTCACAAGTACTCCTCGCTTGAGATTAAGGGTTTGTTTGGCAATCAATTATAATTGGCATATTTGAGTTAAATTATAAAGATGTGAGATGTGTCTAATACAAAAATTGACACCTCATATAAATATCATATTCACGTACATAAAGTGTCAACCTTTTAAAACCAATTATAATTAGTTGATACCTAATACGTTTATAATTGAAATCAATCATAATTAGTTGCCAACTTAAATCCCTTGATTTTAAATTTAAAAATTGTAACTTAAGTCCCTAAATTCATCGAATTCACAAATAAGGCTCCCACCATCCCAAATTTGAAATTCTTCTGTGTCACTTCCAAATGGGAAAATCCCACTCACTTCTTTCCAAATTTCAAATTTTCAAAATTTCAACCAGGAATGGTGATGGAGTGGGACCGTCTTTCAAACACCCCGCTTGAAGCGAGTCGGGGGGAGAGAAAATTCCCATTACTTGTCCACATTAAGAATTATTATTATTATTATTATTATTAAGATCGGAAGAGCGTCGTGTAGGATTATTTAACTGAAGCACTAACTTCAAATATTTTCTTGAAACATCAAAACAATGGAGTTGTGTTGTACGCACTGGTGATTATTCTTGACTTTTTTCTTTTTTTGGACTTATAATTTTTTATTCAAATTCCAAATACTATGACTGAAAAAATTTTATAAAGACAATGTTCGACATACTGTTTTACATTTTAATAAGGTGTCATCAATGCTTTGAACTCTTTGTACAAGTATTTCAACAATTTTAGTAAGTTTTTAGTATCGTGTTGGGATGGGTATCTGGGCACTCATTTTTGCTTCGTTCCCGCCCTGTTTGTTAATGGGTCAAGTCTCTGCACGTCGCGGGATTTTGAGTTAAGATTGCCATCCCTAATTTCAATCTCATTCTTCTTCTTGTTTCAATTAGCAATATCAGTAGAAACTGTTTTACATAATTGTATGGATTAAGTTCTTGCACTTTCTTGACGTAAAACAAAGTGGGTGATTACAAACAATACTAAAAAACTGAACTTCTTCCGTCGCTAAAGGTTAGCACTCACAGAAAAGTGGTCGTCGAAATAAGGTGTCATCCATGCTCTGAACTCTTTGTACAAGTATTTCAACAATTTCAGTAAGTTTTCAGTATTGTGTTGGGGTGGGTATCTGGGCACTCATTTTTGCTTCGTTCCCGCCCCGTTTGTTAATGGGTCAAGTCTCTGCATGTCGCGGGATTTTGAGTTAAGATTGCCATCCCTAATTTCAATCTCATTCTTCTTCTTGTTTCAATTAGCAATATCAGTAGAAACTGTCTTACATAATTGTATGGATTAAGTTCTTGCACTTTCTTGACGTAAAACAAAGTGGGTGATTACAAACAATACTAAAAAACTGAACTTCTTCCGTCGCTAAAGGTTAGCACTCACAGAAAAGTGGTCGTCGAAATAAGGTGTCATCCATGCTCTGAACTCTTTGTACAAGTATTTCAACAATTTCAGTAAGTTTTCAGTATTGTGTTGGGGTGGGTATCTGGGCACTCATTTTTGCTTCGTTCCCGCCCCGTTTGTTAATGGGTCAAGTCTCTGCATGTCGCGGGATTTTGAGTTAAGATTGCCATCCCTAATTTCAATCTCATTCTTCTTCTTGTTTCAATTAGCAATATCAGTAGAAACTGTCTTACATAATTGTATGGATTAAGTTCTTGCACTTTCTTGACGTAAAACAAAGTGGGTGATTACAAACAATACTAAAAAACTGAACTTCTTCCGTCGCTAAAGGTTAGCACTCACAGAAAAGTGGTCGTCGAAAACGCCGTCGGTGAAGGCCGCGTCGTTAATGAGTTCTAACGGAATTTAATTTCCGACAGACACCATCCGTCGGAAACTTCTGGAAAATCCAAATGGAAATGTCATCGTCGGAATTTTCTGACAGACACTAGAAAATTAATTATTTAAAAATTTTTAATTGACCCAACCTGTTAGCCCACGGACCCATGTTTGGCCCGACCCAATAGGCCCGCTACAACCTCACAACTGTTGCCCCACGACCGGTTGACCGGTAACTTGCGACCCGCGAACTAATTCTCCTCATGGAATGGAAGTGCTGGCGTTTGAACTCGTGACCCAGGGGTTGGGAGTCAATTCCCAACCGCTTGGCCAACTGGTGCGTCTGTTATCATTTTGCCCCAAATAATATATAAAGTATATGTGATAATTTTGGCAATTTAAAAATAATGAAATTTTCCTTTTAAAACATTGGGGCTTTTATTTAATATAACTTTTTGGTATATTTAAATATATGCTTATATTTTAAATTTTATTTGTTTGTGTCAAAATTAATGTAATGTTCTTTTTACACTAGTTTTCTACATTATAGTATTTGATTGTCTACTAATTTTTTAATTCTATTAATAAAAATGTGATTTATGTGATTTTTTTTTTAAAAATCAATAGTTAATAAAAAAAAATTATTTACAACCATTGTATTAAATCTTAACCACCAAAAAACTGAATAAAATATTCATCGATTATTAAAGTTTTTGTTCTATTTTTATTTTTATTTTTTTGGGATAAACCACATATCACTATTAAAAATTTCATTTCATATTTTTTTTATAAATGGATTGTCGAACATTATTTGAGTGCATGGAATTGACCATTTCTATAAACATCATTGTACGGTCATGTGTGAATAGAGCAAAGAAATTAGTATTATTATGCGTACACACATTGCACATATGTATAGCAATAGTTGGTGAGGACATCTAACTACTCATACCTTCTAAATATCATAAATACAACTGTTATTATACATGTTGATATGTCTATATTTAATATTTGCATCTATTCCATATCAATGATGTTCTTTGTGAGATTGTTTGTGTCCGTTTTCAACTGTTCTACTTTCTTTTTTTAACTCTGCCATACTTGTATTTTTTTTTAACATTAGTTGCATTTTTAATTACGGAGCCAAAATATAAATCATTTTCTATTTCATAGCTAAAAGTTATTGACAGTTAATAGCAGTTTTAATTATTTGTGATATTATTAAATTTAGAATAATTTTTTCTACTATATCGGTTAACAAATCGAATATACTTTTTATAGTAACATTTTGCATATTAAAACACTTATTCGATAAAAGGGGCATAGGGAAAGGGAAGGATAATCAAAAATATATTTTCAAAATTTTTAAAAAAAATTTTAATTAACAATATTTACAAAGAATGAAAAATTTCAAGAATTACGAAGGAAAATTAAAAGCATATTTTTGGCAATTTTTTAAAAAAAAGGCACATTCTGAAGGAAAGTATTCCGTATGAAATTTCTGACGGAGAGATGCTAGCAGTAGGAAATTTCTGACAGAGAGATGCTAGCCGTCAGAAAGTTCCGACGGAGAGGTAAAAGTTGCCGGAAATTTCTAACGAACAAATGAAGCCGCCAGAAAATTTCCGACGACTATTATCTTTCCGTCGGACATTTCCGACGGACAAATTTCCGACGGCTTAACTTGTCCGTCTGAAATTTTCGACGGCTTCTTTTGCCCGTCGGAGATTTTCAACAGCTAACTTCGTGGTCGGAATTTTCCAACAGAATTACTAATGCCCTGAGAAATTTCTGACGGATTTTCTTTCTGCCGGAAAATTTCGACGATTTCTTGCCCGTATCAAGCTTCCTATGGTCCGTTGGAAATTTGCCAAGGATGTGCTTCCGTCGGAAAAAGTCTGTCCCTGAAGGGCTGTTTTTTAATAGTGAAAATGAGGTTTGAATATGGTAGCCTTGTTTATGATGGAGCGTAAAGCTAGACCCAACCTGTCAATTGTGATTATCTTGGCCAAGATGTAAGCTTGGCGTTCAATAACAGCTTTACATTTGATGTTGACGTGATTTTGTGATATGTTAGAAAAGATAACAATGGAAAATTATATTAGTACAATTTTCTGGTCATTGATCTTTTTGGGCATGTGGAAAAGAAAGATAAATTTAGCCACTGCGACACATGCACACATGCAAATCAAAGGTGCCTAGTGTCGGAATGGGCCTTTTCTCAGAAAATTTGATAAGTTGAAGGAGTTAGCTGTAAATTTCAAATTTGTTGGACTAATCATAAAGTCAAGGGTAAAAGTGGCTAAAATATATATCATTACTTTTCACTCTCTTCAAAAGGGTAATTATATTACCACTACAAAATTTCTTTGCCACACCACAAATTAAATATATTTTTTTATTTACTTATATGCCTTTAAATAAAATTACATTAGTAACCTTTTATTTAAATATTTTTCATATTATCTTTTTATTTGCCTACCATATAAATTTCATCACAATTTCTCTTTCAATTTTCCTGTTGTCACCGTCATCTTCTTGCAGATAGATCTGTCAACAAGGTAAGCAAACGATGGTAGCTGGAACTGGTTTTTGTAAACACACAGAATTCAATTAAACAAATTCCTACTTGATCCACTTTTAGTCACCTTAAAAAATCCAGCGTTCATTTTTTCCCAGGATAAAAACTAAAACACACCATCATTGCCAAGACCCTAATTCACCATGGCAAAATACATACACCCACTCTCCCTCATGAACGCAGAAGTTTTTTTTTTTTTTTTATCCATCATCTCAAAGTACCATTTGTGACGGGGTATTCTCGAATAAGAAGTTCTTAATCTCCATTTGCATCAATATATTCATACAAAATTACTTTCATTATATATACATACACTTATATATACATATATATTTATATATACACACACAGATACCCATATCAATTCTGGTAGCGGTGGACGAGATTGGGAATTGTGCACCACATTCTTATTTTTTTTAATTTTTTACTTTTCGTGTATTTTATTTTATTTTGGCTAAGGATATAAATTCATTGTGGTGTAATCATCATTTTTTCATTATTATAGTGGCGGGGGAATGAAATATTGTAGTGGCAATATAATTGCCCTCTTTAAAATTCCCATGTGCCTTTCAATTGGCTGATATTATTGTATTGCTTTTATTTTTTTTTTTAAAGTGATATTTTGAACATCATTCATTTACGTTTCCATATTTTTACCATTTCCGCAACCAATAAATAAAAAAAAAAAAATTAATCCGTCTCTTTACCCTGAAACAAAGGATTATATAATCGTGGTAGGTAAGAGATGAGGTTTAAATTATAAATGGGTGAGATGTCCAATAAAAAATTGACACCTCATATAACATATCATAAATCATATCCACATGAAGCATCAACCTTCTAAATTCAATTATAATTAGTTGGTACCTTGTATGTTTATAATTGGAATCAATTATAATTAATTGTCAACTTAAATTCCTCGATTTTAAATTTTAAAAATTGTAACTTAGGTCCCTGAATTCATCGAATTCTCAAATAAGGCTCCCAACCCAAATTTGAAATTCTTCTGCGCCACTTCCAAATGGCAAAATCCCAGTCACTCCTCTCCTCCTAATTTCAACTAGGAATGGCAAGGAGTTGTGTTGTATGCACTGGTGATTAAGGACTCAAGGTACAAAGATTTTTGACTTTTTTTTTTTAATTTTTTTACTCAGGTTCCAAATAGTTGATGACTTAAAAAAATTATAAAGAGAATTTTATAAATAAGATGTTGGGACATTGATAGATATTCTACATTTTAATAAGGTGTCATCAAGGATTTGACTCCTTGTAAAACTATTTTAACAACTTTAGTAAGTTTTGGATTTCAGGGTGGGGAGGCATATTAGGGCACTCATTTGGACTCTGTCCCCACCCCATTTCTTAACGAGACAGGTCATGCACGTCGCCAGTTTTCGGATTAAGATTGCCATCCATAATTTCAATCTCATTCTTGTTGTTGTTGTTTCAATTAGCAAAGAAACTATTTTACATTATTATATGAATTTAGATCTTGCACTTTCTTGACATAAAACAAAGGGGGTGACTATGAAATAAGGTTTGACTATGGTGGCTTTGTTTATGATGGAGTGTAAAACTAGTTGGCAATTGTGATTATCTCAGCCAAGCGGTAAACTTGGCATTCACTAACAAATTTACATTTGATGTTGACGTGATTTCTGTGATATGTTTAGAAAAGATGATAATGGAAAATTCCATTAGTACAATTAGTACAATTTTCTAGTCATCGATCTTTTTGGCGGTGGCAACGACTTGAATAATAGCGGTTAGGGAATTGGGCATGTGGAAAAAAAAGTTAAATTTAGCCATTACTATATATATATATATATATATTACGGGTTATTCAGATTGTAGTATAGTGGATAGATACTTCCATTTCAAGTGCCTATTCAAACATCAGTATATATATTTTTATGGAATATATATATATATATATATATATATATATAGACAAACACAAATGAAAGGTGTTTAGTGTAGAGATGGGCTTTTTCTTGGAAAATTTGATAAATTGAACGAGTCTTTTTTTTTTTTTTTGGCAACATAAAGTCAAGGGTAAAGGTGCCAGTTCAACCATCAAATCTCATCTAGGCAATTCTTAAAGATTTGACATTTTCTTAAACATATATTATTACTTTTTCTTTCTTTAAAATTCTCCTGTGGCTTTCAATTGGCTAGAATTTGTTGAACGCTCTTTATTTTATCAATTTATAATTTTATTTATAATTGATTTGACATTTAGTTTGATAACTATTTAATTACAACTACATATTTTATACTTTTTTTTACATTATTAATACATCTTCTACATCTCTCATCATTATAAATTCTTTATATTTTGACAAATAAAGATCATCAAACAAGGTCAAATAAAATATTATTGTACTGCTTTTGTTTATTAAAAAAAAAGTGATTTTAAACATCATTCATTTACTTTTCTGCCATTTCTGCAACAAATAAAAATAAAAATTCTTCCATCCCTTTACTCTGCAACCAAGGATTATATAACTGTTGTAGGAAGGGATGAGGTTTTAATTATTTTCGCTTTAGTCTTTTTTATTTGCTTTTCTTTTTTTCCATTTTTTCTCAAAATTTAACTTATAAAGGTAAAAATCATATGTTAGATTTTTGGGCACGAACTTTGTTCCACGATGAAACTAGTCGATTTCTTAATAGTTGGAGAGAAATTCAAAACAAAAGAATTTTAGGTAAGAGATCACTATTTTACAAGATCACTAACCGTGACTCTGATTTGTGTTTTTGGTTAATAAAGATTCCTTGGTAATTGTCAATGTTCATACCGACAATGTGGTTAAGAAATAATATATTTGCCCTTCTTACTCCAAAGTGAATATTTTTTTTTGCGATAGGTACTGAAGATGGCATCTTTTACTAATATTTCTATTCATGTGCTCTAGCCATGTGCTTCTGTTTCTTCAAAAAATGTGACTTTACAATTTTAATTATAATTTTGTCTACCACTAAATTTAGAAAATATTCAATTATTATTTATAAAATTGAATACATCTTCATTTTCATAACTCATTCAACTTCATCACAATTTGCCTATCATAATGATTGATGAGAATCAAACAGCCTTTTAACCCAATACTCTATTAAACCGAATTTAGTTCTATTTTAAATTTCAGTGGTCCTTCAAAGTATTTTTAGTAGAATCAAATACAAACTTTTAAGAACTCGAATAATATTCATCAGATCCGCATAAGCACAATTCTGGCATGCACTAAATGTGCATTCCTAGCTAATTGCTCTCCTGTAAATTATATATATATATATATATATATATATATAATATTTGATACAAGGGGGTGGGGTG
>CAVNYN010253879.1:0-13568 GCA_963692815.1 Nyctanthes arbor-tristis | reverse complement strand
GTGTGCTCTTCCGATCTCCCTTGAAACCCTATAGGGGCGTATGAATAGGGCGAAGATGGTCCAATGGGAGATCCATCTGCTTGAAAGCTCTAAGGAAGAAGACGTTCGCTGCACTGCCATTATTGATGAGAATTCTCTAAACGTTGAAGTTGGCTACGATGGCTATAATGACCATCGCGTCATCACGAGGGACAACCACTTCGTGCAAATCCACAGAGTTCAAGGTGATGGCCTATTCTTGCTGTAAATTGTGCACGGTTTGGACCTCTATAGACTACCACTTCGCGAGAATAATGCTTTCTCGCGGTGCCAGAATCTCCTCTTGCAGCCATGCCACCTGAGATGATGTTTAAAGTACTAGCTGTACCCGATCCTCTTGTCAATAGCTTTTGCTATGGGTCTCTCCTTTTGGTGGCGCGATCCCCCCGTTGTCTTTAATGAACTTTCTCAGATGTCCCCTCAAGTTTCTTCATTCCTCAGTAGTGTGCCTGCGGCTTTTATGGAAGTCGCAATATTTATCTCTGTTATTCCCGGTGATTTTTGCTTTTACGGGTTTTGGCCAACGAAAGATCATATTTATCTTTGATCTCTATCAAGATCCGTGCCCTGGAGGAATTGAGAGGGGTCAGATAATCACGATGTCATTCTTCTGACGAACGGGGTTTAGACCTACAATCCCCATCATGTCTCATCTTCTTATGATCTGATATTTAAGGAAGAAGCATCGTTCTTTTTACCATTCGTTCTTCCATCGACTGAGGAAACAAGGTCTCTTCCATTTGATATACTTCTTAGCCCTTTTGAGAAGGTCGTTTACGGCTGGTGGCGGATTCTTTGATAACGACTTCTTGAATTTTGAACAATTTACTGTTTGTTTAAGGGCCAACACGGCCGCTGTGATGTGTAGGTCGGGAATCTATCGGCGCTTGCTATTAAAGTGGCTCATGAACTACCTTAGTGACTCACCTGTGTGCTGTTTCATCTGCATAAGTGTGGCGGTTGTTTTCTTGATCCTCTTGCTGCTAGAAAAAAAAGTCAAGAATTTATCCACTAGGTCATCGAAACGGCCGATCAATCCCCCTTGTAGTGTCCCATACCAATCTCTCGCTGGACCCATCAGTGTTTAAGGAAAAACTTTGCACAAAATAGGGTTTGGGGGTTCTGCATGCCCATGATGTCAGTGTACATATTCAAGTGATTATTGGGATCGTCTGTTCTATTGTATTCCTTCATACGGTGGTATTTGAAGCTATCCAGAAGCGGAAAGGATAGTGCCGACCCTTGTCTGAGCCATTCAGCTATCCCCTGTTGTATCATATACGCTACTGTATCCATCGATAATGCCACAGTGCCACTAGAGACGGGCTACCGACCTCATTCGTCAAATGGTTCTGGCCTTGGGGCAGGGGCAGTGTCCTGGGTTAGCTCTCCTCCTCCACCCCTAAGGGGATCGTTTGCCACAGAGGGGGCTAGAGACTGACGCAGCTGTTGGTGCTTGACGCTGCAGAAGCTGACGTAGCTCTACAACCTGTCGCTATAGAGATTTGACTATAGCGGTGGAGGGTAGGTTGGCGTGTTGCGGGGGATGTTGCTCGGCACCCCAAGACGGGTCCGATGTGCCAGGTGGCGGGTCCTGCTCAGTGTGCTCCAACCCCGTCACGCAAGACCTATTTTGTCAGGTGGAAACCGTGTTTACTGGGTCCCCACAGATAGAGCCAAATGATGATGTCAGATTCGTCCGAGTGAGCTGAATGTGACCTCTCTCTCATTCGGTGCCTTGAAGGCCCAGTAAAAAAGGCTTGGAGATTCGTCCCCGAAGCCCCTCTGGTGCAAGATTAAGTATGGGTCTTAGGTGAAATGGATGCTCTGAGAGACAGAAAGTCAAAAAAGGGAAAATTACCTTGGGATGTGTGCATATGAACAGTATTTATAGGAGTATCTCTTACTAGAGGACCAAATGTACTTGCCTAAAGATGGGCTTCATGATTGTTATTCTCCCACTAATGGGCCTGGCCCAATTATGGGCTAATTGACAAATATAGAATATTCATACCGTATTGTACAAGTCAAACACGATTTTGTGGTAGCAAGCAACTAGTTTTTGTTTTAAGGTATTATATATACATTAAAAAGCAAGTCAAGAACTCATACATGGTGTAGGGGTATCATCATCGAATTTGAATAGTAGACCATACAGTTTATTGTGGTTGTTAAATCAGTCCTTTTTCAAAAAAAAAAAAAAAAATCATCTGTTCGAATTGATTGTTTGGGTACTGAAGATTTGGATAATAAGCAACTTAGAGATGTTTAGGGATTTCTTCTTGGTTTATGGTATTATTATTATTATTATTATTATTATTATTATTATTATTATTATTATTATTATTATTATTATTATTATTATTATTACTACTACTACTACTACCACCACCACCACCACCTTATCCCAAAGAGTGAGCCTAACATTTTTTAATAAATAATTAAATCTGTCATGTTCTAGATTTGTGGTATTGAAACTAGTTGTTTTAACATGTTAAGGAAATTTAAAACGGATAATTAAAAAAATCATTAGTTGAATTAGTTAACTAATTTTGTATCAATAAAATTAATTAGTTAAACCAATTTATCGACTAATTAATGAGTATCATTACAAAATGTCGTTTTGAGTTAGAGCCAACACACAGTTCCTAATTTAAAATATTATTCAATAAAGAATTTCATCTAAAAATCTTAAACAAGAAGTCGCTAAATTTTTTAAATACGTAAAAATAGAAAATATTTAAGTCCATATTAAATTTTTTTTCATTATTTACGAGCTACATGAAAAAAGAATTTGGACGAAAATTATTATTTGACGTAAGAAATATTAATCGATAAAAAAGTAACAAAAATACCTATGATAAAAAAAAAACATATAGGAGTATGTAGAGGAGAAAATAGTATATAGCATTTATATAAACAAATGCGGTGTATTTATAAATCCTTATAGTGTTCGATATATTTTCCCCTTCTCAAGCCATGGTTATGGATATTTTAAATTAAACAGATCGGAAGAGCACACGACATACAATCAGAAACCGGGGAAAGGGATACATTCATTTCTCTCTAGCGTGAACCGGAAGTTATTGCTTCGTCCACAATGTAGGCCCCTGCTATAGAAACTTCGGGCTTAGCACGCTGTCCAACTTTCTCTTTCAGTTGCTTGAGGTACGCTCCATTGGAAACATCCATCTCAAGTAAACTAGGCGTCCAAGTATTACTTCCTCTGGTAAGTGCATAATAAGATGAACCATGACGTCAAAGAAGGAAGGCGGAGAGATCTCTTATATATAGCAATAATATTGTTTGTTCCTGAGCTGCCATCATGTCACTAAACTTCAAACTCCTTGCACATAACAGTTTAAAGAAAGTGCAGAACTTGGTTATTGCACTAGCTAAGTATGCAGGCAGGTAAGATTAGGCACCAATTGGAAGAAGCCATTGCAAGATTACATGATAGTCATGTGACTTCAACGCTGTAATGCAACCCTCACCTTTGGCTATGCACCGTTTTAGATATGATACAAACCTCTCAGGAAATTTAACTAATCTGATGAAGTTACAGAACTTGACACGGTTAGCTGGTGTGTTGGGATATGTGCCCAATAAAGTGTGAGAATAGAGACCGAAGTATGAATAAACAATTATTTACTTACTGAATGAATGTGATGTTTATTTTCTATAAGCGGATTTTTGATATTTCAGCGGTAACGAATACTTCTAGACAAGTACAGAACAAGTACAGAAGATACATTTAATATTTCAATCAGAAAAATATTAGTCCTGAGATGAGAATAAAGGTTAGCACTTTATTTTATCGAGGCTCATTTGTTGTTACTCTAACTCTATTGAGTAGGCAGCTTATCTTGATCATCGCGACTGGTGGAGGTCATGAGTAATAACATTGATATACTTTGTGATAAGTATATTGGACTGGACCATTGTGTGAACTTAATTCCATAGCATGACTATGTGCGTGAATTGAGATTCTACATGACTGTTATACGGTTTGTCTAAATCCGTCTCAGGTGGGTTCCGCTATGAAGTAGCCCTAAGGAGCTTAGATGTTCTATGGGTGAGACTAAATAAATATTTGGTCAATGCGCTCTGCATGTTGGAAAATAAAGGAGAGTGAATTAGTAAAATGCGTACTGCGAGAGGAATCCGTTGCTTTTGAATAAAGAGTTAATAATCTGCTTAATTAATCACTTGCAAGTATGATTTCAGGAATCTAACGTTAGTATTTAGCGAACCTTACTAAATAAAAATCATAGCAATGGCGATTGAGAATTAAGCAAAGTGTATAATTAAATTAGGTCATACGATTAGGGCACGCCTAATTAATTTAAAAGGATAAGTCAAGAGGATAATTAATTGCAGGATTATTTATTTTAGCTCCAGGGATTATTTATATAATTAGGAGTTACAATAATTCGTCTTTAGAAGAGTGTACGAATTATTGATAATTAAATAAGACAGTTTGGATCAGCCTAACTGGATTTAATTATTGAGAGCCTAATTATGTAAATCCGATTGGGTCCTCTGGAAGCTTCTGGAAGTTCTTTAATTACTTGGAAAAGGGTTCTAAGGTTTGCATGAACCTACTAGGAATAGAATTCTTATGTCTTGTAAGATACGAATGAGCCTAAGATATTTCCCTATAAATAGGGGAGGGGCGGACTTATTTCTCATTCTCGGGAAGAGCCATGCCTCATACAATATTCTTGTAAAGAATTAATTCCCTACGGTTCGGCTCTTGTGTTGGGTTTTGGGAGAATTCCGTGCGACACCCATCTCACCAGTGCAATCCAAGACTTGGAAGCATTTTGGAGAAGATCCAAGGGCTGGGAGCTAGGAGTTCGTGATCATCAATCGAGGGAATATTACTTACTAAAGGTATTATTCCGCTGCTCTTTCTTTAGGCAATTATTTGTGTAAAATCATATATTGAATAGATATCCATATCAGTCATTCTTTAAAGAAAATAATTTTGAAATTATTGCTATTCTTTGTTCTTATTTCGAACAATTGGTATCAGAGCGTGTCTGGATCTTTAATTTGATACTAGATTTAACATGATCGTAGGATTACATGATTATAGGTTTGAGTAATGTGTAGGCGTTCATAGATATTTATATGAATGGTTGTATGTATGATTGGATTTATTCGATTGAATGGTTTCTCCAATTGTTTGTGCCCTTTTGGTTTTGTAAAGAATGTAATTAATTTTCTTCTACATTAAGTGTGTAATCTCATTCGGTTTTGTTTTCAATTAGATCAATTGTAAACCCTAAAAATTGGTTTTGTAGGTTGCACGGTCGCACGATCAGAGTACATCTCGGCTTTGCTGCAGCTAAAGGCACTGCAGATTCGCGCAGCAGAAGCAGTCAACTGGTGGCGCGAGGCAATGTCTAATTGGGCACTGTTGGATTGTGCAGCTAGCAACAACTGGCTGCGCGAGGCAGCGCCCAAATTCGTGTTGCGGCGGTCGCGAATGTTGCTCAAAATAGTGTCCTGCTGGCACAGTAGCGACTGCTGATGCATGAATGCCTTTGGGCACTGCTGATACAGGCCGCTGCGGCATTTCCAAGGTGGTGTTGAAGATGGTACTATGTTTGTTTGCGTTTATGGACTTGGTGCTATTTATGACATTTGGTGTAAGGGTTTGCAATTATGGATGAAATTCATTTTGGGCCTTGATAATTGTTTTGGGCTTGTTCTTGTGGATTTATATCTAAATCAAGGACTATATTTGGGCCTGAAATTTGTTAAAACGATTCTTGTGGGCTTAAGCCCTAAAATCAATAATTGGATTTTAACAAGTAATTTATTTAATTGGATCAATTCTTGCGAGCTTTTATTCCTAAGTCTTGAATTGGATTCTAATTAGGGTTCTTTTCATATACAGGTCTTTTTTTTTTTTATGTGTTCTGCAAAAATACTCCTAAATTGAAAGTAATTTCAAAAATACCATTTCTATTTCAAAACTACCCTAATCCAATTTTAATTAAAATTTAATTTTTTATTCATTATTATTTTTATAAATTATAATTATTATAATAATTACTTAAAGTATAAATTTTTTCAATAAAAAATAGTTATCTTTATGTACTGAGTTATCTTTATGTACTGCCAATAACACTTTTAAGTTGGGACCGCCATCAACTGTCAAAGCCTCCATGCTACAAACACAGTAACAATGTTACCATTCAGAAAGCAAATGTTACCACCCGGGAAAACATCACATTACCAATAAAAAAGTAGTAAATTTATCAATAAAAAATAGGTGTGTTTAGTGTACTTGCCGCCACAGCTTTCAAAAAGAATTCATACCCACGGCATGCATCAAACCCGATCAATGGTAACAAAACGATAAAAAAGAGGAAAATAACAAAATAAAAGTGGTAACATAGGAAAATAAACCCAAAAAAAAAAAAAGAAATCCTACTGGTACATGGTAACATATGAATATAAACAAAAGAGACAACTGGAAGATGGTAACAACCCAATAAATGGTACAAAATGATAAAAAAGAGAAGAGAACTAGGGTTTCAGCTGCCGCTGCCAAATTAAAAATTAAAAAAAATTAAAATACAGATCCAACCGCCAGAGCAGTTTCGGCGGCGACGCCACTCGTAGACCCTCTAGCACCAGTCTGGGATGCCATTGCTGCCAGCGGCTACTGCTAACAGTCGTGGCAGCAGTACGGTGGTGGTGGGGGCGCAGGGTGGGTGGTAGGCAGTCGTTGGCAGCAGCGCGGTGGTGGTGAGCAGTCGCGGGTGGTGGGCAGTCTCTGGATATCGTGGCAATCACTAGCAATAGTGGTAGCCGCCGTGACTACCGCTAGCGGTAGCAGTGGTGGTCGTAGCCGCTGCTACGAGCAACTACCGCTGGCGCCAATACGTGTGCTCTTCCGATCTTGGAAGCTCAAGTTTGTGTTTTCTATTAATATCCCTGAGTGTTTTCAGGGTGTTTTCTATTATACTTACTGGGTGTTTGGAAGCGCAATTTTTATGCTGGAAGCTCAAGTTTGTTTTTTCTATTAATATCCCATACCAAAGTAATAAAGGAGGATTAAATAAGTGGATTGTTCTACTTGCATGGTAATCCAAGACCTTTATGAAATATTTGAGTATTATGACTCGAATTACGTATACTTTTTCAGAATATTTTGCCTAAAGCATACATAGATTTGAAAGATAAAGGAATACATACTTTGGTTAGCTAAAGATGGTACCTCTTATCTTGAGCGTTCGGGTAAAAGAAGAAATAAGAGCGATTCGATTGTTTAGTGGGAAAATGACCGATGTAGGTAGAGAGCCCTAAAGGTAAGTGTGACAGCCTCAATCCCATATCGCTTGGGCAGAGAAAGACATACCAGTTTATCAGCAATTTATAAGTTAAGAGACCCCATTCAACTGACATGAGGCCTTTTAGGTAGAACCCAAGAGCAAAACTGTGCGGGCTAGGCTCAAATTAGACAATATCATGTCAAAGTAGAGCGCGTCGTTACAGATGGTATCAGAGTAGTGCCCAACCGGAAGTTTGGCCAACGAGGACATTGGGCCCCCTTAGGTGGAGTGATTGTGACATCTCATTCCCACATCGCTTGGGTAGAGAAAGACATACCAGTTTATAAGCAGTTTATAAGTTAAGAGACCCCCTCCAACTGACATGAGGTCTTTTGGGTAGAAGCCCAAGAGCAAAGCCGTATGGGCCAGACCCAAAGCGGACAATATCATATCAAAGTAGAGCGGGTCATTACAGTAAATACTCTAACTGTTGTCATGGGATATTAAAAGAAAGATTGTATATAGCTCTAAAGGCAGATATAAATAAATCTTTCTTATCTGAGTTCTTATTTAGTAACAGATTGTACTAGTTCCTGAGTAGTATAATTTGAGATTATTAAATAAGTGTCCATTGGGATGCATAAGTTTATCAGGGGGACAGAAAAACTCATTAAGAGAATTTTTCTCTATGCACAAAGAAGCGGTTATTTTGGCAAACTAATGAGATATGTTTGGTTACCTTTTGACAATGATAGGGTTTTTTCTATCAAACTCTACTATCAAATGAAGGTGACAACATAATTGCGTACTAACAAGGTTCTCTCCATACTAATGAGACATATATTTGGGATTTTAGACTTGGATATAGTATCCTGAATATGATTCGAATGATTGGTGGAGGACGGACCACTAAATCTTTTAGAGGTCGAGTCTATGCCAACTTGTGAATCATGGTCGGAAGGTGAAATGACCAAAGAAGTCATAAAATCAAAGAAGTCTTTGAATTAGTACCTTTCTGTGATTGTGATCCTATGAACACGCTAATGTGAAATAGTAATGAGTATTTCGAATGGTTACTCAAGAAATGACTATTTTACCTGATGACTCGAAAGTCTAAAATATTTGAATTTCAGACTGTCGTTGAGAAACATCTGGTGAAAAGTATTAAAATACTTTAATCTGGTCAAGGTAGGAAATACTGGTCTAGCTAGTTCTCAGAGAACTTCTCAGAATTTGGGATCGGATCTTATCCGAACACATCTGGGTATTACTAGAAAGATGTTTTATTGGGCATGAGAAAATAGAATCTTGTTGGACATGGTATAAATCATGCCACTATTCTCTACACTATCAGTCTTCCCTAAATGGATGGCTGGATATTGCTTCTATAATTCTCAAGAAAAAAAAGTATTTGTTTTTAACAAATGAAACTTTCTTATAGGATAAATATATAGACGACGGGGAGTACAAATATAGCAAAGTGGATGAGGGAATTTATTCCTAAGTCATCTAGTCATACAATACAATCTTAGATCCCCAGACTTCTTACTAGTAGTATCGATTGGGTGCAGGATTTGAGTGGGAGTAAAAAGGATTCGCCTCAATCTACAAACAAAGTGGATGGTAAGAATGACTATCTGGTGGCAAATGCCAGAGTTGAAAATGCATAGACCAATCAAGAGGGTCTAAGAGCCTCCACTACTTAGACGTAGTCAAACGGTCATCAAGAAACCCACAAGGTACTTGTTAATGGTAGAATCCTAATGGTGATCTCCACAGAACAAGATGATGATCTGATAAACATTCAGGGAAGTGATGAGAGATGTGGATGCAGAGTCTTGGAAGATAGTCATTCTACATGAAATGGATTATAAGTATTCCAATCAAGTCTGGGAGCTTGTAGATGCGTCTGAAGGGATAAAACTCATAAGGTGTGAGAAATCTACAAGAGAAATGAAGGAATGGATGGGAAGGCTGAAGCTTTCAAAATGGGATTAGTACCTATAGAGAAGGCATCTATAATGATGGGACCTTTTTTCTGGTTGCTAGGCTCGAACCCACTCAGACTCTCTTATCCATTGCAGCTTATTTCAATTACGTGATTTGGCAAGTGGATGTCAAGACTGCATTCTTGAATGGATGGTTTGATGAATGTATCTGTATGATGCAACCAGATGAATTCATTGCTTTGGGACAGAAATAAAAATTCTGCAAATTGCATAGGTCTATTTATGGATTTAAGCAAGCATCCAGGTCTTGGAACAAAAGATTCAACGAAATGACTGAAAGATATGGTTTTGATCCAAACTTTGACGAACCCTGCATCTTTAAGAAGAAGTAGGATAGTTTTTCTAGTACTTTATTTGTGGATAAAACATTACTTATTGGAAACGATATGAGAATGTGATTTGTAGTAGAAGCATGGTTCGCCCAACAACTCAGTATAAAGGACTTGGGCAAGGCCAGCTATATTCTAGGGATTCAGATGATATGGAATCACAAGGATAAGCGAATTGCCTTGCTATAAGCTTCATACACAAATAAAATATTGGTTAGGTTTTCAAATGCAGAGCTCCAAGAAAGGGTTCTTATCCTTTAGGCATGGAGTTCACCTATCGGAGGGGCTATGTCCTATATCCTTGATAAGGTAGAAGACTTGAGTAGGATAACCTATGTTTTGATAGTGGATAGTCGTCTCATGTACGCCATGCTTTGCTCTAAACTCGACAATTGTTATGTTTTTGGGATTGTGTGTCGGTTTTAGTCATATCCAGAACCAAAGCACTAAGTAGCGGTGAAGCATATATTCAAGTATCTTCGGGTAATGATAGATTATATGCTAGCGTACTCAGTGCCAAAGTTGGTTCCAGTTGGAAGACTGACTCAACTTTAGTCAGATGTAGATTCTCGAAATCTACATTGCGAACAATGTTTACCTTAGTGATACTGTTATCTAGAGGAGTGTGAAGCAGTCCTGCATTAGCAGTCCTACGTCGTGGACTTCACCATAGAAGCTAAATTTGTATCATCTTGTCAGGCAGCCGATAAAGTCGAAAGGCTTTAAGGAAAAATCCTTACGGATATTGAGGTAATACTTGCAGTGGTAAACCTCATTTCGCTTCATTACGAAAGGAGTGGGGTGGTAGCCATTGTAAAAGAACTAGAAGACATCCAAAAGGAAAGCACATAATTTTCTGTTGTATGGTGTATTAGTCTGCAAGATTGCCTTGGTAGATAATCTAGCTGATCTACTCATGAAGAGCTCATCAGCACTTCGAGAGTAATATGGACACCATGGGGAAGCAAGACTTGAGACATACACTTTATGGGCAAGTGAAAGAATAGTTGGGATATGTACCCAATAAAGTGTTAAGACAGAGACCGAAGTATGAATAAGCAATTATTTATTTATTAAATAATTGTGATGTTTATTTTCTATAAGCAGATTTACGATATTTGAGTTGTAATGAAGGGCCATCGGTTGCTTTTCGATAATATAGAGATGGGTACTTCTAGACAAGTACAGAAGATACATCTTATATTTCAATCGGAAAATATATTAGTCCTAAGCTGAGAATAAAGGTTGGCACTTATTTTATCGAGGTTCATTTGTCGTTACTCTAACTCTATTGAGTAGGCGACTTATTTTGATCGTGTGACTGGTTGATGTTGTAAGTAATAACATTGATATACTTTGTGATAAGTATATTGGACTGGACCATTATATGAACTTAATTCCATAGCATGACCGTGCGCGAGAATTGAGGTTCCACATGACTGTCATATGGTTTGTCTAAATCCATCTCGTATGGGTTCCACTATGAAGCAACCCTAAGGAACTTAGATGTGCTATGGGTGAGACTAAATAAATATTTGGTCAATACGCTCTGCATGTTGGGAACCGAATGAGAGTGAATTTGTAGAATGCGTACTACGAGAGGAATCCGTTGCCCTTGAATAAAGAGTTAAATGATCTGCTTAATTAATCACTTGCAAGTATGATTTCAGGAATCTAATGTTAGTATTTAGTGAACCTTGCCAAATAGAAATCATATCAGTGGCGATTGAGAATTAAGCAAAGCGTATAATTAAATTAAGTGATATGGTCAGGGCATACCTAATTAATTATCGGATCATAAGATGGGGACGAACTGTTGGATTGATAAGTCAAGAGGATAATTAATTGTAGAATTATATATTTTAGCTCCTGTGATTATTTATATAATTAGTGTACGAATTATTAATGATTAAATCGGACAGTTTGGATAAGCTTAACTAGATTTAATTATTGGGAGCCTAATTATGTAAATCCGATTGGGCCCCTCTGGAAGCTTCTGGAAGTCCTTGAATTACTTGAAAAAGAGTTCCAGGGTTTGCACAAACCCACTAGGAATAGAATTCTTATATCTTGCAAGACATGAAAGAGCCTAGAATTCTCATTCTCAGGAAAAGCCACGCCTCTTACAATATTCTTGTAGAGAATTAATTCTCTATGGTTTGGCTTTTTTGTCGGGTTTTAGAAGAATTCCTAGCCGCGCCCACTCGCCAATGCAATCAAAAACTTGGAAGTATTCTGGAGAAGATCCAAGGGTTGGGAGCTACGAGCTCATGATCATCGATCGTGGGAATAATTGCATACTAAAGGTATTATTCCGCTGCTCTTTCTTGAATTATTACACAATTAGTTGTGTAAAATCATATATTGAATTAAACATCCAGATCGGTCCTATTTTAAAGAAAATAATTTTTGAAAGTATTGCTATTCTTTGTTCTTGTTTCCAACAGTGAAAGTGTGTATGCAGCAGAAGGCTTCATTACTCTATCCCCAATCTGATACAGATGCAATTTGCTCCTAATTCCCAACTGCATTAGGTCAGATCGGAAGAGCGTCATTGACAGTATCCTTTAATTTGGATGGATCTTTTAACAAGATACCTAAAATGCTATCACAAACGTTCTTCTCCACATGCATCACATCAATGTTGTGCCTTAATTCATTAGTAGCCCAATATGGCAGTTCATAAAAAATACTACACTTCTTCCAATTTAGCTTTTCTATTAAACGCCTACATTTTATGCCACTATAATCAGGGTGCTTCCGTGGGATGGCTTATGGTTCAGTGGAGGTCTACACTCTGTTTTACCACTAAAGTCTAATGTATCTTTAAAATCTATGTCTAGAAGCAAGAAATCGACGATGGCCAACATATACTATTTTACCAGGTACTCGTACAGAAGGAGTATCCTAATTACAAGTTGGGTAAGCCAGGTACCCTGCCTATTCCATCCTGAGAGACTACTTCTAGCAAGGAAATCATTAATAGTCCACATCAAGGCAGCCTATATTCTAAAGAGTCGTTAGTTGTGAGTTGCATCATCACGTGTGTCCACATCAACAGTCCATAACTCTTTCAACTCATCCACTAATGGTCTGAGGAATACATCCTTGTCCTTTCCAAGTGCTTTAAGCCCGGTGATTAGCGTAGTAACTAAAAGGTATTCCAGTTTCGTGCAATGCCATGGAAATAAGTTATAAACAGTCAATGTCATGGGCCGCATACTATATGCCTGACTCATGTAACTGAACGCGTTGAAACCATATGATGTGAGCCCCAGTAAGACAATTCTTTTCTCTTATGCAAAATCAACATGTCTTGTATTGAATTCCTGCCAACTTTCCCATCTACGGGATGCTGCATTTCATCCTCATCTCTTAAATAGCCTGTGCTATGCCCATAGTTATTAGACTTGGCTTAGACATTGACCCGGCCTAGGACTTGGGTCATTGGTTCACTGGTTCAACTGGTGACTCATTGATTGAACCGGCGGGTCAATTCCTAACAACCCGTTGAATTATTTTTGACAAATATAACATGAATAATTTCCGTGTCAATTCTACTATAATTTTGTAATTAAATATCATTATATAAGTGAAAATGAAACCAATAAATATTGTTTACTAATAAAAATATTATCATATGAAAATGGCTGCTAGGTAAAAAATTGAGGTTAAAAGAAGTTAATTGACCCTAGAATTCTAAATTTCCTTGATGTGCAACAACTTGGACAGTTCATAGGCTTTTAGATTACTGGTTTTGCGCAAAAACTAATGGGTCAGCCGGGTCATTTGCGGTTTGATTGCATAGTGTTAAAAATTTGTTAACCGGATCAGTTAGGTTGGCGGGTCGCCAGTTTTCCGGTCTGACCTGGCGGTCCGGTCTGTGGTTTTAATAACTA
>CAVNYN010253872.1:0-12867 GCA_963692815.1 Nyctanthes arbor-tristis | reverse complement strand
TTATCTGCAGTCACATCTTCTGAGGAGTGCTAGTGTTTGCAGATTCAACATTCAAGAACCAGCAGAGAACGTGATTGATAGTTTTCATGAGTCCAACTGCAAAGAAAGCATGTTGAATTTCCACCTCTTGCCGCTGAATCACTAGGTCTCTAGGTTTTAATGTCTGATCTTCTAAGTTTAATCTATTCCCCATTAAAATTTCAGTAATGTTATAGCTTCAGCCTATCTCATACTTCAATTCACTCTATGTTGGATCATCCTATTTTTCACCCCATCACGTCATCTGAAATCCTTTCAACCCAATTATCGGGAAGGGAATTCTTAATCTGTGTCCTGTTTCTTTGCTTAAATCACTTGTGCAAGTAAGTCCACAACAGTTAAAATCTTCAAATGAGTAGAAAATAGAAATTGATCCAGATAGTAAGAAACTTACGGGAAAGAAGAGTCTGTTTACCAACACCTGGAGATCCAACCATGATAATTCCGGGTCTCTTCTCCAGGATCTCCATATCCATTTCACCACTGGGAACCATCTGCAGAAAGTTGGAAAAGACAACAGATAGATTAGAGACTGGAGTAATGGGTCAAATTTGGATTTAGGAAATCCTAGAATTTTTTTTTTTTTTTTTTTTTTTTGGGGGGGGGGGAGTGATTGGGGCCCGGGGTGGTGTTGGAATAAAAGGGTGTTTGGTTCCTTTTTATTTTATTTCTGGACAATATTACCTACAATTGATTTAATAACTACTTAATTACAACTACATAATTAAAACACCATTTAAATATCCGCCACTCATTCTACCTCATTGTAGTTTCTCCATTAAAGTGCAAAATTGTAATGAGAATCCAACACCCCTTTAATGCAAAATTGGAATAAAAGGGTGTTTGGTACCATTTAAACATCCGCCACTCATTCTACCTCGCTGTAGTTTCTCCATTACAGTGCAAAATTGTAATGAGAATCGAACACCCCTTTAATGAAAGAAAAATAAGTTATTTACCTATATTAGCTACACATTTCTAGGCAAATATCTCCATCAGGCTGAAAAACCATCACCAATTTGATGCTTGAATGTGAAAGTAGCATATACGCCTTGATTGTAGGGTTCTTAGAAAGACATTGAAGCAATCAACAGGATTACTTTTGAATATAAACATGTAATGCATCAAATATGAAATACCTTAACTCAAAAATCTAAAAACATGCTACTTGTATCAATTGGTTGCATCAAACAATATCAAACGTATGAAGTAACTTATTCGAATTCATAAATCGAAAGAACAATTAAGAGAAGCATACCTTCAAAGGGGCGAGTAGTGAAAATTTTCAAAGAAAACGAAAGGCCAAATAATTACTGCCAAAGAGAAGAAAAAATCGAGCGCTGAGCATAAAACTGTAATATATAAAGTATTAACAAGAATCCATTTAAGAGACTGAGATGGAGAAGACGAGAAGGCCAGAAGCCAAGTTGGGTGACTAGCGAGCAGAGCTGTAGTCCGTAACCGTATTCAGGTTCTCACCTTAGCGTGGAATTTTCAGGTGGGTATTCAGGTTTGCAACGAGGGCTTGGAGAACGAAGTCAGCGAGGATGAAAACCGGAAAGGCAGGTGCCAGGTTTGGACCTTTCGGCCCCTTACCTTCCCAATGAAACTGGGTCCGGTTGACTACCCGAGTAGCATATCCTCTTTTCTTTCTTTTTTTTTTTTTTTTCTTTTTTTTAAGTATATAATTACAAGCTGTATTTTAATAGCACAAATGTGTATAGATATATAACTCTAAAAGTGTGTTTAATTGTCATAATTTTTCATGAAAAATGATACTTTTCTATCTAAATTTTCACTTTTGTGCTGTTTAATTGGCCTTTTTTTGTAAAAAATATTTTCCCACTTTTAGTTACGTGACCTATATTATCCCGAGAAACAAGCAAAATATTTTCCTTTGAAGATCTAGATAATTGGTTTTTCAAGGAATTTAAATTCTATATTTTTTAAAATATCGGATTATTTTTAACTTAAAAAATATAAAAAATTGCAAAAACACGTAATATTTTTTATATAAAAATATAAAAAATTGAAAATTTCTCCTTTCATTTTTCTATTTCTTTTTTTTTTTTGGGTGGGGTGGGGTGGATTTTATGTTACATGACATTTGTTGTCAATGTTAATAAATATAAAGCCTTATGATCATTTAAAATTTTTTAATTTTACATCACTATTGAAGTCTATAACTTTCTTTTATCTTCATATTCATGCACAAAACATTCACTCAATTTCATGTAATTTCTTTTTTGATATAAGATTCTACTTATTAAGTGTATTACTGGGGTAATTGCTGGCCTCAAAGTTATTCAATGAATCATAAGTGATAACCATTTCTTGAAAATATAAACATTTAACGAAACTATAACGAAATATGTACCCTATCTTATCTTCATAATCATCTTCAAACATTCTCATCATATCACTATTATTCATTAAAAATATCATGCAGGACGAAAGTTTGATAAGTGTTGTATTTGTTCATTAGTTATATATAGACTTAGTGGCTGGAACCTCTGGTTTTTTATATCTAGTTGAAGATATTGATATATTTTTATTTATAAATGTTGAATGTCTAAGCTATTTTTCATATTAATATATTTTTATTTCTCAATAATTATGGCTAAGATTTAAAAAGGAGGAATTAGTTTAAGCAATGTTGTTTCTCCAAATATATTTTGAATAATGTCTATATTTTTAAGTTTTAAGGGTCTTTCTGGAATTTTTTTTTTTTTTTTTTTTTTTTTTGCTCAACAAGCCTTTTTCGACCACTATGTGCTTTGCCACAGTCAGAATCTCAGACTGTGTCCACAAAATTTTACTATATTCTACATTTTTTATTAAATCCAAGCATTTTTCTAGCAATTGGAGAGGGTAATAAACGAAATTCATGGAGGATTTGGTCAAAAAATTTTAGAACAAAAATAGTCTGTTTTTTCTTCAGCTTTTGAAAATCCCTCTTGTTAAAATCGTAACTTT
Organism: Nyctanthes arbor-tristis; assembly: GCA_963692815.1. Taxonomy (NCBI): domain Eukaryota; kingdom Viridiplantae; phylum Streptophyta; class Magnoliopsida; order Lamiales; family Oleaceae; genus Nyctanthes; species Nyctanthes arbor-tristis. The sequence continues at coordinate 9,852 of CAVNYN010253872.1, read as the reverse complement.
TTAGTCTCAGCCTCTCAGGGTTACAAATGGAAAAATTGAAAAGTAAATATTGTTGTTTACATTCATTAATATTTACTATTTAGAAACAACAAGAATTTTATTTTGCTTACTATGCCATCGTGTATATGTGTCAAACATCTAAGTATAAGTACCTCCACACTTGAGATCGGAAGAGCGTCGTATTACACACATGTATAATACCTGTGTGGGCAAAATAAAATTATTGTTAAAAACAATACTTGAATGGTACTCTCCGTCGGACACCATCAAGCTTCTATTTATTTTATTTTTTTTTATTTTTTTTTTTTAGACATTTAAGACTTACGCTAAGAGCACAACTATTAATTCTGCACCACATTATGAAAACTCAACATAAATTAAAGCATAGTTTTCATAAGAGGCATATAAATATTGACACATCTATTTGATACCTCGTAGTGATGGAATGAGATCCTTCTCATCGTAAATCTCTTTGGGTGACGCCTCTCATAGCTATAATAATAAACCCATTATAGTTGGGAAATTTTTAAGGAACCAGAGCCTTCCGATCTCTTACGGAGTCTGATTTCCAATGAGATGCTGTCATGTAGTTTATGTTAGGTGAAGTGTCAGTCTGTAATTGAACACCTCGCTCTGTAAAGAACCAGGGTCAATTTCCATAGTCGGACCGTTATAGTTGCATATAATATTGCTTCTTTCAACAAGCTAGCAAATAATTCCTTTTACACTCTTTAATGTTGGCATAAATGTATTATATACGATTATCAAAGATTGAAAACCCCAATTGTAACTTATTGTTCACTTGATTGTAGTCATGTCATCGAGTCGAGCCGAGCCGCCTAAATTTGGGCTCAAGCTCTACTTGGATTTTTTTTATCCCGAGCTTAAAAAACCCAACCCAAAGCCTGGCTCGACCCGAGCTTTATCTCAGGCTTTTTCTGAGTCAAGCCGGGCCGCTTTTTTTTTAAAAAATTTTACCTTAATTTAAACTTTTTCCCCTACCTAAGTTTGACCCGGGCTGGCCCGTTTGGCCTGGCGAGCTAGATATGGGCCGGCCCTGCTAGAGCTCGCCCTTGAATTTGGGACTCGATTAGGGCCCGGGCTTTTTACAGGCTCAGTCAAGGGCCGACCGAGCCGGCCGGCTCGTTATACATTCCTCCTTGATTGCTGATGGTGACGTCTGCCTCTCAGCAGCTGGGCATGTCCAAGTCTGTCACGAGTAGTGTAATATTTTATTTTTTTTCAAATTTAAAAAGAGGGAAGTTAAACATATAAAATATGGCTAAACAATGAGTTGAAAAATCACGTACAGGCAAAGTTTAACAAAAGCTTAATTAACCCAGGCGTATAAGCGAACTTTTTAAGACAATACTAGAAGAAAACTCCATAAATTTTTGCAAATATTTAAATAATGAGAGATGGAACATCTAATTATTTTTTCTTAAAATTTTTATTGATTAGTAAATTCAGTCACGAAAATGAAATAAAAGAAATCAGAGTCATCTTTTTGGTCACCCTACTGAACATATCACAAAAGACTGGTGGACAAATTCCCATTTGTTTTTTTTGGCTGCATATTGACGGCCACTTTTGCCCCATTTTCAAGAAAAGAGAGAGGTGCGTGTGGTGCAAGTAAAATATTGCCATTACCACCCCAAAAAAAAAAATGAGAGAGAGAGTAGCAGAAGAAGAAAGAAGAATGGTCCGTCTAGTACTGAAAACGACTTGATCAAGCCCTCTTAAAATCTATTATTAATTGTTGGATGAATTATTTTAAGTCCTAATCACGCAAAACGGGACGCCGGACGAGATATCAATCTTTCATAATATAACACTTACATATCTTGAACAGATCAGGTCCAATAGCATAGAATAGAATTACATTATTGTGGCAAAGGACATTGTTACTGCTAATAACGCTATCATAGCTTTTGTAAGTTAAAAAATAGTACAATAACAATGAAAAATACTATTTATCTAAATTAGATACCAATTTTCAATTTAGTTTATTATTTTTTTATTGACCGTTGAATAAATTAATGCAGTCATATATTTATGTATCATCACTCATCCCACAATGCAATAATGTCAACTATATTAAAAACCATTGTCAGATCTAATAAATAAATAGCATTACCCTTTAAACAATCTTATATATTTATCATTATTATTATCTAGAACTATTTGACATTAAACAGAATGTATGTCATATTCCCCGTCAGCTATGATAGTTTATTTATGATAATGATATAGATACAAGTAGCTGACCCATGTACCATATCCTATTTAACTACCGTATCTATATATATTATATATATATATATAAATCTAAAATATATGATGACTATATACTTCAATTGTACAAGCTTCCTTTTCGATCAAAAGGGACAGAGAATTGATTAAAAGCCTATATATAAAAATTATTTTTGATTACTTTACAATTTTAAAAATTAAACAGGGTCTCTTTAAAATTAGATACACTTATATTTTTAGAGAGAGGTCTTAGGTTCGGATCACATCTACTCTTCCTCTAAATCCCCTACCCCATATATCCCCCTTGTGTATCAGGAAAAAAAATTGAAAATAAAAATTTTAAAGTAATTTCCGCTTTCTATTATATACAGTTGTACTGGTAAATTGGATTAATTCACAAAGTTGGAATTCATATAAACTAGATTATCATTTGTGCGTTGTACGGAAAGATATCAAATCAAATTATATCTAACATTAATATGAAATATTAAGTAATGTATGATTAATCATATTGAACTATAATGTTTTGATCATCTTGCTGTTAACTAGTAAGTACTATGTGCTTACTCGATATGGAATGCTATTAAGTGACTTTAATAGGAGTTGCAAAAAGACCCGATAAACTCGATACTCACGGGTACCGGATCCCGTTAAGATAGGGAGTAGCCTACTAAATAGCTAATTTAGTCGGGAATGAGATTAAAAAAAATCGATCTGACTTAACAATGTACCTAGGAAGGGTATGATAATTTTTACTCGTACCCAACTCATTTACCTTTTTTTGGACAAAAATAAAAATATATACTAAAAACTCTAATCTATGTATATATAAAAGTATATTAGTCTGTAGTACTTATGTACCGCAGTTTTCCTGCGAAAAGTGTCTCAAGTGAGGACATTTTAGACATTTTTACATGTTAAGTAGATTCTGCGGTACATTATAAATTAATAATTCTCTATTTTTTCAATTAGTTAAGAATTATGATACTTATCTATTCTTATCTTTAAATATTTTGATTAAATATTATGTTAGATGTATCTTATCTTCTTAAATATTTTGTTAGATTAATTTATATTCAATGTTTTTTTATTTTTTAATTTAAATTTTTTTATATGCATATCTTATCTAAGAAGTATTTTATAATTTATATTAAACTATTTAATCTTTAGTTGGTGCATTAATTTTTAATTATTGTTTATATGTTTTTAAATCGATTCGTTAATTATTACGTTACTTCTTTTGTATATGACAAATATAATTTAATTAATACTTCATGGTTTATAAAATTCACAGTATAATTACAGAAAAAAATAAAATGTTTAATTTCTTAATATATAAGAATGACAAGGGGCCAATGAGGCCTTAGCCCAATTAGTAAGGGGGCTAAGGTTGAGACCCTGGGACGTAGAGGTCCCATGTTCGATTCCCCCATGTAGGGTTTGTCTACATTTATTTGTAGTTTGTTGTCTCTTTTATAGGAGTTTGTATTATTGATTTAATATATTATCATTGAGTTCTGTGCACTGTGTTTCAGTAAAATTTATATCTATATGTACGTGTTTTGCTATAATACAGATTTTAATTGTACTTAAAAAAAAAGAATGACAAGGGGTCGGTTCGGGATCGGGTATGCTACACCCGTTACGTACATATTAAATTTTTTCCTCATCCCCACTTAAATCAGAGACTAGTCCGGGAAGGGTTAGTACATGTAATTCATATTACCCATCTGTTAGCTAATTTAAATATATTTATATATTTCTATTTTCATTTTTTATTTATTAAATAGTATTTTAAACATTAAAATTACTAAGTTTTCTTGATAACTTTTATCATTTTTTTATTTTTTAAGTTATTAGAGTTTTTAGTAAATATTTTTTATTTTTGTCCAAAAAAAGATAAATGGGTCGTGTATGAGTAAAAATTATCATACCATTCATCGGTATATTGTTAAGTCAGATCGATTTTTTTAACTCATCCCTTACCGAATTATCTATTTAGTTGGCTACTCCCTATCTTAAAAAGATTGACCACTTATGGGTATCGAGTTTGTCGGGTCTTTTTGCAACTCCTATTAAAGTCACTTAATAGCATTCCATATCAAGTAAGCATATAGTAACTATTAGTTAACAGTAAGACAATCAAAACATTATAACTCAATATAATTAATCATATATTACTTAACATTTCGTACTAATATTAGATATAATTTGATTTGGTATCTTTCCGTACGACGCACGAGTGATAATCTAGTGGTTTGAAAAGTAAAAAAAATGATAAAACTTATCAAGAAAGTTCAGTAATTTCAATTGTAATTTTAATGTCTAGAATACTATTTAATCAAAAATTTAAAATAGAAATATATAAATATATTTAAATTGGCTAATAAATGGGTAATATGAATTATATATATTAACCCTTCCCCGACCCGTCTCCGATTTAAATAAATATGATGAAAAAAATTGATATGTACGTTAAAGGGTGTAGTATACCCGATCCCAACCCGACCCCTTGTTGTTCTTATATCTCAGGAAATTAAACACTTTATTTTTCTCCATGACTATACTATGAATTTCGTACACTATGAAATATTAATTAAACTATATTTGTCATATACAAAAGAACTAACGTGATAATTAACGACTCGATTTAAAAACATATAAACAATAATTAAACATTAATGCATTAACTGAAGATTAAATAGTTTAATACAAATTATGAAATACTTATTAGATAAGATATGCACATTAAAAAGATTTTAAATTAAAAAAACAAAAAACATTGAATATAAATTAATCTAAAAAAATATTTAAAATGATAAGATACATCCAACAAAATATTTAATCAAAATATTTGAAGATAATAATATATAAAGTATCATAATTCATAATTAATTGAAAAAATAGAGAAATATTAATTTATAATAGACCATAGAATTTACCGAATATGTAAAAAATATTTAAAATGTCCTCATTTGAGACTCTTTTGACAGGAAAATTGCGGTATAAAAATATCGCAGACTAATTAACTTTTATATATATATATGTATAGATTATATGAATCATTACTAAACAACGCCAACTTGCCGAAATCAATATTTTGATTCTTGTAACTCATCTCATAGTCTTGTTGTTTCTTTCACCGAAATAATTATGTTTCTTTCCCGGTAAACTCGAAAAACTATAGAGCCATTTTCCATATTAAACCGAGACAGTATCTTCATGTGATTCACACTTAGGATTGAATGATGCAAAATTTTTAAAATTAAAATAAAAGAAAAAAACAAAAAACCAATTAAAAACTTTTACGCACTCTGATCAAAGACGGTAAAAACACGAGAGTAATAATTTGACAAGTTATACTAGAATTTACTACTAATTTTGGACTAAATCATATATATAAAAATTATTATTACTAGTTAAACCATTCATGCGTTACAAGGTAAAAAAACCTTACTAAAATATATTATTAGATAAACTAATATAAATCTGTAATATTTTCATCCTATAGAAAATATAAAAATACAAGTATACATTAGTTAAATCAATAAGATCGATAGACTTAACAATCGTAAAGTTCATGATCGTAAGACAACATAATTCTTACATATAATCTTTGGTACATATATACAATAACGGAAAAAATACATATTACCCGTCTCATTTTAAAAATCTTAATAAAACTAATAAATTCAAAAAAATAAAATAAAATGCATTAAAAAATTCAAATAACATTAAACTCACCAATACACATGGTAAAGGTTGGAATTAATGAATTATGATAGATTAGAATTTATTTTAGAATTGATATTTTAAATTTGGTATTTTAATTTATTAGTGAAAAGACTAACAAACAAAACAAACATGCAAAATGGTTAAAATTTAGTTGTTAAACTCAATAGTCACATGTTTAAAAGTTACCGAGACTTAAATGGATTAATGGATTAGAAAAAAGAGACATATGAGTGCTTTTTATGGTTAGGCAAACGCTAATTATCGTCAAATTACTCCGCTGAGCGCTAGTTTTAAAGAATCGCCCCACTTTTAAATTTTGAGTGATACAACATGTATAAATATGTGTACAAATATATTTACAGATAAGGAATAAAATTATAATTTTATCTATGTATTTTCTCTTTCTTTTACTCACAACATAGGATGAAAATTTTGTTAAAAATGAAAGGAACAATTACCACAAAATATACCAAATAAAAGGCGGGAAAATCGAGGTAAAAAGGTACCAAAACCTAAGTGGATTAATAGATTAGAAAAAAGAGACTTATGAGTGCCTTTTATGGTTAGGCAAATGCCAATTATCGTCAAATTACCCCGCTGAGAGCTAGTTTTCAAGAATCGCCTCACTTTTAAATTTTGAGTGATGCAATATGTACAGATATGTGTACAAATATATTTACAAATAAGAAATAAAATTATAATTTTATCTATATATTTTCTCTTTCTTTTATTCACAACACTAGTATATGCACCCGTGTGATGCACGGGTAGACAAATACGCAAAGGTCTTGCTGGCAAGAAATAAAAATACTAATAACCATCATATGTACATTTCAATACAAATTGTGAATCTGGTGTACCAACGTAGTGATCGAGTAGAGTGAGAGTATCCAAAATTATTTTTGTCAAACTATTCCAAATCACTCAAACTATAATAAGAATTACTTAACAACACAATACAATTAATTAATTTACAATGAACAACTGCATGAAATCCTTTGTTTTCATCCATCAATTTGTGTCCATAAATTTGCTTGTGCTTTATAACATGAGTTGATATGGTCACACCTCATAGAAGTAAGGTGCAAATAAAACAATTATAGATCGGAAGAGCGTCGTGTAGGTGTCTCTATAATGCACAAAAAAGACCATTGCCAACTATGAACCTATCTATTACTACAGTAACAACGTTTTTATATTTAACAACATTTAACAGACAACTAACATATTCTGAGAAGTAGATAAAATTTATAAAGCATAATTACACTCAATGTAAGCACCGATGTTACATAATATTATTAAACACATCAACTATAAAATTAGTTAGAATGTAAAAAAAAAAAAATTTAAAAATAATGTCTTCAATCAAAGATAGAATATATTGTTAAATATAAAATTTGATTGATTATCATAATATTATGCATATCAAAATCAATAAGAAATGAAAAAACACCATGTAATAAGTTTATGATCACAAAACACAATATATAATAAACCCAAATTGGTAAGATAATTATCAAGTTAGATCAACAACAAAATAAAACCGAAAAGCTAAAAAAGAAAAGAAAAAAAGAATCTTGTTATGGACAAACTTCACACTTGTCTTTATGCTGAAACTATATAGCAATTGAAAGAAATCCAACCAGCTATGCTTAGCCTAAGGGCTGAACTCATTGTTCTATATCGAGCCGTTGTTCTATAGCAATTGCATGATATAATTTGGTCAATTAATCTTCTTTCATAAAAGGTCTAAAAAAAATTTGCTAGTATAAGAAAATTAATAGAGTGTGTGTCAAATTGACCGGTCAACCACCAAACTGTTAAGATCAATCAAAGAAATGTTAAGGTTAAGCTATTATCAAACGACTAGCAAATCACATAATTGGGGAAAAAACATTTATCAGATGCTCTCATATGTCCCCTATCCTCCACTCTATTGATGTGTCAGTCAAAAAAATAGTGTGAATTTTTTAATTTAATCTATCAACATTTCAACAGAGAAACTATTAATCTTCAACCACATGCATGATAATATAATATAAATTATTAAATGATAATTTAATAGACTACGTCTATTAAAGCTCCCAAAAAAAAATTAAGTGAAGAGACAAACATAAAATTTCATATATGATAAAAAATTTAACTTAATATATAACATAGTCACTTGTACGTAGTCATACTTCCGCCGTTACACAGAAGGTCTTCATTCATGTAGTCTTCATCCACTTTTAGTGCAACATATCATAATTGGTAAGAAAATGATAAATTTATTAGAAAACATATATATCATGTGGGGAGCTTTAAATGAGAAAAAGGAATGATAATTTATTAATTAATGTTTGATTTGAGTAAAAAGATTGCAATTAAATTAATTGAAATTGATGCATGGGAAGAACAATATTCTACAATATAACATATACGAAGTTAAACAATGAATACGCAATATTTGTACATCTATTGCCCATGTTCACAAATCATTTCTACTTAAAAATAGAATATTGTTAAACCAATTATGTCCACATAGTGACCTGCTTGGACTACGAATATCTCAACGACTCATTATTACAAAATATATTTCTACTGAAAAAAATTTTGTGAACATTTACAACTTAAACATAAATATACATCAATTGCTTCAATAGATGACATCTTTTTCTTATTTAGTTAGGTACAGGAAAAATAAATGTTAGTGATCAAATGTGTGGTTTGACATCTTATTTTATTTAAACACTTGTACGATGCACGGAAATAAAATAATGATCACATATATTGCCTTTAATACAGTAAAACACCGCAAAAGATCAGGAACATATAATAATATATTTTTTTACATTTTGAAAAAATTAGTTAAATAAAAAATTTACCTTTAAAATTTTTCTGTGCTATATATGGTAACTGCAGATCAACGTAAGAAATTAGCGGAAATCGTGGGTTGAAGAAGCTAAATGTGTTCACACAAAAAATTGAGATTTGTTTCCTCCAATACCATATTATTATTAACATAAAAAATTTCAAAATGATATATGTGTTTACGTAAAAATTGAGTTTTTTTCTTCTAATACTATATTATTATTAAGATAAATAAATTTCAGAAAAAGTGAAAACATGATAAAGAAAAACTAAAATAAGCAATTTCCTTAATAAGTAGGAAATTTAGTTAAGTATCTATATAGACTCAATTTAAGGCTAATAAAGGATAAAAACGCGTTTCTATTTTGGGTAAGTATGAAATATGATAAAATTGGCTGAAATGACTAAAATTGGTACATATGACGTCATGCTGATGTAGGTTAAAAACGGGCAGAAAATAGAAGGTTTCACTACTCTTAATTTAGGATATATAATATAAGATAGGATGAAGTTGTAATTTCACAATATTTCTATAAAAATATCTTTATATTTATCTGTATAAGTAGATTAATCTTTAAAATTTTTTCCCCATTTTAGACCCGAATATCGAATTATTCACAATCATCCATTTACCAAAGAACGGAAAAAAAAAAAAAGAAATCCTGAAAAGACAGAATTACCCTACAGTTTAAAACAAATTTACAACGAAAGCCACTGAAAGAACTCGCTGATTTCTTCGCCGATACGGTTCGCCTCCAGGTCTTCGACCGTGAAAACCGAGTCACTCCGGCGGCTGCTGCCAGAGAAGAACCGTCCGGAGTTCCGATACGACATTGTACGTGAAGAAAGAGAAAATGACGCCAGTCTATCTATGTAATCCACCATCCAGTTCCTACCAACGGAAGCCTCTCTTGCAAAAACCTCCCCCACCGGCTCTTCCCCCGCCGGAGGTTCCTTGTACGTTACCGGACCGTGAAATGTGGACTCTACCGAAACCTCGTAACCGTCGTCCAC